>JAHKKF010484321.1:0-10664 GCA_019740295.1 Labeo calbasu | reverse complement strand
ATTGTCACAGGTTAACTTCACTCGAAGGGTAGTAACATCTACAAGCGATATGAATGCTTCTAAACTAAATTTCGAATGTCCCAGATAAGGGTATGAATACTTATGCAATGGAATCATTTCAGTTTTTTATTTTGAATACATTTGCAAAGATGTTAAAAACCTGTTTTTGCTTTGCCATTATGGTGTATGGAGTGTAGATTCATAGGGGAAAAAAGTAATGTAAAACAGTTTAACATAAGGCAGCAGCACAAAAAGTGAAAAAAATGAAGGGGTATGAATACTTTCGGAAGGCTCTGTATATAGCAGGTGCAACATTGCAGGTGCCACAATGAACTATAATTAGAATTAGTAATTGGTTTAACCCATAAAAGACGAGTTCTAAATAAAGTTTTTAATCAGTTAGGTAATATAATAGAAACTTAACCATTAAAATCAATTAAAACTGCAGTTGTAATACAATTATAACATTCATTAGAAAGTGTTTTTTAAAAATATATATACAATAGTTGGCTCTAGATTTTATTTTCAGTGGTGTCTGAGGGCTTTTTTTCTAAACATACATATGTAAATAACTAGATGGCCACAGGGGATATAAATAACCTTGCAGACCACAAGGAACTACAATTAGAGTCAGTAATTGAGTTAACCCTTAGAAGACAAGTGTGTCTGAGAGAAAGCTTAAGTTCTGTCACACCAAGAATAGCTTTTTACAATAATGGCGAATTATAGACTTGCTAAATGTGTTTTTTTTTGTAGTTTTAACGTGATAGTTTTAATTAGAACGTGATTTGGCTGGAAGATGCTAAACAGAACGTTGACAAAAATAAGAGCTGAGCATATTGAGAATATTTTTGAATAATCTAAACGTTAAAAAGAGTAAATAAACTAGTGTCACTTTCGCCGTATACAAACTTTAAACAACTATAAACGCCACTCTCAGCGCACCGTTTTACCTTTGAAAGGAAAGGCAAGTGCTATAAAACAATTAAATTAAGGTTAAAACTGTTAATTCAATTTACCTGGATTAACTTCATCGCAACTAACTTGAAGCCTTTCTGTTCGAAACGCTTGATGATTTCTCCAACAAGTCCCCTCTGCACTCCATCAGGCTTGATGGCAATGAAAGTGCGCTCTTCATTTACAGACATTGGGCTTGAAATGAAAACAAATAAGTTACCGGTAAAACACACAACACGAGAAGCAACTGCAATGACAGTGCATTCAAACTTACGCTGTCGCACATTTGGCACACAGGGTTGTTGGAGTGGCGGGGGGTTTGGGTGTTGAAACCCCTGACCCCATCACTAATTTCATGTCAAGTGACAGTGGGAGATCCTTCCTTCTCTGTCTTAACCTGTATTGACGGTTTTCTCTTGACTGACGGCTTAAACCGTGACTGGTGATCTGATCTGATCGCTGTCCTCACGCATCCTGTCCTAGCACGTTAGCTAATCACGTTTTTATTTTAACAATCCTTATTTAGGCTAGCCATACATCTCTGTCAGTATTATCTACTAGCTAGACAGTGAAGGCTAAAGTCATACTAAAAATGTAATTCTCATTCGAATGCGACTTTCACATTGAAACACACTTCTAGAAAACAAACTTAAAATTTACCTGGGCATTGACGTTTTTCATTTGTATAAACAAACTTTTGTCACATTATCAGGAATAAGATAATAAAAAGGAGTGAAAATATTTTTCTTACATTTTCTGATGACAGTCCACGAGTCTGAAGTTGATTCCTCACACGCGTGCTTTTACTAATCCATGATCATCTGCTGTAAGTGTTTTATGCAGGTGGGCGGAGACTGATTCCAGTACTGTGGCATTCGGTGATTTTTAATCTGTTGCGATGGAATCCAAAAGTATGATATGCGAAACATATACATTTTGTAAAACCTTTACAAATGTTGTAATCTTGCTTGATTTTACTAAATTATTAGGTTGTTTTTTCCACTGGGATAAATTATTTCTAACTTTAAACACACTACACTTTCTGTCTGTGCATCAATAAGTTTTATTGTCCCCAACAACACATTTGTACCTTTACATTTTTTTGAATATAGCCTAAATTAGATGGGGCTTGTTGCCACACTTTTTATTCCAGTGAATTGTTTTGAAAATCAGAAGTTTATAGGCATTCAGAGGCATTATTTTTATTTATTTATTTTTTAAATAAAGCAAGGACTAGGTTTTGGTGACATTTTTTGTTAGCCTGGCAACAAACAAACAAACAAAAAAAAACATGGTTATAGTTAAACCATGGTAACCACAAGTTAACCATGGTTTTGCTACACTATTCATAGTTTAACCATGGTATTTGTAAAACTGTGGCTATGCAAAAACATGGTTGCACAGTTAATTTTCTTAAGGGATGATTTCGCACCGAAATCTTGAACTGAATCAAATTATTTGAGCTCTGTGCTCCGAAGTACCAATCTAAATCAAATGATTTGCAATCTGTGCTCAGAAAAATGATTCATGAATCATTAGATCAGGACTCGGAGCACATAATTCAAATCATTCAATATGCAAAATGAACACAAACCCGTTTCAAAGTTCCAATTTAAATGAAATGATTGGCAATCCATGCTCTGAAGTCCCAATCTGAATGATTTGCGAACTATCATTTCATATCAGGACACAAACGCATATCGCAAATCATTCAATTTGCAAAATTACTCACGAACATGGTCTGAAGTTCCAATCTAAATCAAATGATTCGCGATCCAAGCTCTTTAGTACCGATCTGAATCAAAAAAACAACAAACCTGCTCCGAACGCATATCGCAAATCATTCAATTCGCAAAATGATTCACAAACCTGCTCTGAAGCTCAGATTTAAATCAAATGATTCACGAACCCTCTCCGAAGTTCCGTTCTAATTCAAATAATTTGCGATCCACACTCTGAAGTACCGATCTGAATCAAAAGATTCATGAACCCGCTCCGAAGTTTTAATCTAAATCAAATGATTTGCAATTTGCACTCCGAAGTCCTGATCTGAATGATGATTCGCAAACTATCATATCAGATCAGGACACGGAACACATATCACTTATCATTATATATGCAAAATGATTCACAAATCCGCTCTGAATTTCCGATCTAAATCAAATGATTTGCAAACCCGCTCCAAACGCATATAATAAATCATTCAATTTGCAAAATGATTCATAAACCCGCTCTGAAGTCCAGATTTAAATCAAATGATTCACTGAAGGTTTGATCTAAATCAAATGATTCACTGAAGCTCAGATTTAAATCAAATGATTTGCGATCCGCACTCTGAAGTACCGATCTGAATCAAAAGATTCTTGAACCTGCAGGACATGGAGCACATATTGCAAATCATTCAATTTGCAAAATGATTCGCAAACCCGCTCTGAATTTCCAATCTAAATCAATTTTTTTTCGAACCCACTCCAAACGCATATAGCAAATCATTCAATTTGCAAAATGATTCATAAACCCGCTCTGAAGTCCAGATTTAAATCAAATGATTCACTGAAGTTCCGATCTAAATAAAATGATTCACTGAAGCTCAGATTTAAATCAAACGATTCACGAACCCTCTCCGAAGTTCCGTTCTAAATCAAATGATTTGGGATCCGCACTCTGAAGTACCGATCTGAATCAAAAGATTCCTGAACCTGCTCCGAAGTTTCAATCTAAACGAAATAATTTGCAGTCCGCACTCCGAAGTACCGATCTGAATAATGATTCGAGAATTATCATTTCAGGACTGCATTGCGAATCATTAAATACACAAAATGATCATGAACCCATTTCAAAGTTCTGATCTAAATCAAATTATTTGCGATCCGTGCTCCGAAGTCCTGATCTGAATGATGATTCGCGAACCATCATTTCAGATCAGGGCACGGACCACATACCGCAAATCATTCATATAAAGAAAATCTAAATCAAATGATTTGGAAACCCTCTACGAAGTTCTAATGTAAATCAAATGATTCGCGTTCCACGCTCTGAAGTCCTAACTGGAATAATGATTTGCAAATTATCATTTCAGATCAGGACATGGAGCGCATAATCGGAATGAGTGTGAACCCGTTTTAAAGTTCAGATCTAAATCAAATGATTCGCAATCTGCGAATCTCCAAAGTCCCGATCTGAATAATGATTTATGAACCATCGTTTCAGATCAAGACACAGAGTGCATATCTTAAGTCATTCAATTTGCGAAATGATTTGCGAACCCACTCCTAAGTTCTGATCTGAATCAAATGATTTGCGAACCCTCTCCGAAGTTCTGATTTAAATCAACTGATTCACAACTCATTGCTCCGAAGTCCCGATCAGAATAATGATTCACGAACCGGCTCCAAAGTCCTGATCTGAATCAAATGATTTGCGATACGATAAAATGATTTGCGAACCCACTCTAAAGTCCCGTAATGATACGCAATCCAAGTGCTTTGAAAGTGCTTCGAAACATGAAACATAAATCATGTGACGCAATGGTCAACTGATTCAAAAAGTGCTTTTTAAGCACATCGAAAGTCAAAAATGAATGGAATTGATGATAATAATAATAAGAAGAAAGTAACAACAACAATAATAAAACTTCACATTTTATTTTTTTTATTTAGATTTTAATTAAAAATTGTAATTTTATTTATATTTTATAAAAAAATGTAATATTTATTGATATTTTCCTTTTTATTTATAAATATTTATAAATATATATCAAGCTGAAAAACTACCTGTTTTATACAGCTAAAAATAGCTGGAAGTGAATGACACCGGAAGCCAGACCCGTTAAATTTACAAAAGCCTGCACCCACTCTTACAGAAAAATAAGGTGGATAGTATAAATTTAGTATCTTGTCAACATTCTTTTTAACTGAGCTCTAATGAGTTACAGTGCTAACATATAATTGCATATCAAAATTCATTATGCAATCATAGCATTATTGCGAAGCACATTAGAGAATCATAAAACATCTGATTCGTTAAGTGCACTCAAAGCAATTTATCCACAGGGCACTAATCTAACAGCACCAGCGCTGATCAGAACTATGGTTAAGCCAAGCATTACATTTTGTACATACATGGCCATTATCTCTAGAACATATTTCCCTGGTGAAAATAAGACGAGATTTGGGACCCATTAGACCATCTGTACAGTTAAGAAATATGCAGCAGATCCCTCAGCATCATATACTGAATTAATCCTCAGGGAATCACTTCACTGCAGTCATGTCAGTTACTTATATGCTCTTCCACATACTCTTTTCCGCAGTCCCATTAAATGTTTTATGCAACTGTCAGTTCAGTATCTAATGCACACAGAGTGTAGTGACACTTTTGGCTCTTGTTCTTGTAACACTATTATTTGGCCATTAGCAGAGTCTTTTGACAACTTGTAGTGAAAGCATGCGAGGCAGTTAAATTTCAGCCTTGTGTAAAAGCCTGGGCAATTGGATGACAGCAGTTCCTGGCAATTAAATGTTACAATTTGGTGGCTTGTAAGTCTCAGTCTTCTTAAATAAAGTATTGCACTGCACTGACAATAAAATGAAAAGCAGGAGTGTGGAAAGGAGTCTTCCTGGCTCATAAGTGTACACTGAAACAGCTGAAACTAACGTACCATTTATGTAAGTGCCTTTTTATATTGGTCTATATTTTATATAATCCTGGTTTCTGGTATATATATAGAGAGAGAGAGAGAGCGAGAGATACTGATAGTGTTGGAACTGATAAGTAAAAACACAAAGGTTTGCATGTAGCTTTAATAATAATGCAGTCTGCGCAACTTTTTCATACTATATATATACACAGCCGTACCAAAGTTTTAGTGTTTTCAGCCTGTTATCCATTTCAAAAAATGACCCTGACATGACAAGAATGAGTGCTGATAAACTCTGTCCAGTTTTAGCAATAATTCATGTTTGTATTCCCAACCCATCATTCCTATTTGCAGTCAATGCAGTTTTGGCAACAGAGGGATTTATGATGCTGACCCTGAGAAAGAAGACAAGAAACAAACAAGTCAAATGCCCCAAATAACCTCAATACCCAAACACTCAAGACTATCCCATGGCTGGGGTAGTCATATTATTGACTATAATTTTTGTAGTAAAAGTTGGGCCTTCACAAGTGAGTGTCAATTCAACAGAACCTGACAGGAACAATAATGTGGTCTAAAGATGCAGTCGCATTTAACATTCTGTGTATTTGGGAATATCGCTTGAGGGTGAAATATTTCCCTACACAGATTCTGCGTTGTTTTACAGTTGGTTAAGAGAATTTGCTGCATTGAAAGTGAGTTGTTTCATACACTGACACAGTCTTGACAGTAAAAAATGTACCTTTTGCCCTTGAAATTTTAAATAAGACTGTAACTTAAAGGGATGGTTTAACCAAAATAAAAATTTTGACAGTTCTCTCACCTACAGGCCATACAAGATGTAATGAGTAGAAGTCTCTTCTACTCACCAAGCCTGCATTTATTTGATCCAAAATACAGCAAAAACAGTAAAACTCTGCAAAACTCGACTGTTTAATATAGCTGTTTTCTATTTGAATATATTTAAAAATGTAATTTATTTCTAAGATTTCAAAGCTGAATTTTTAGCATCATTACTCCACTCACATGATCCTTCAGAAATCATTCTAATATTCTGATTTGCTGCTCAATAAACATTTATTATTATGCTGAAAACAGCTGAGTAGAATTTCTTCAGGTTTCTTTGAATAGAAAGTTCAGAAGAACAGCATTTATCTGAAACAGAAAGCTTTTGTAACATTATAAATGTCTTTATCATCACTTCTGATCAATTTAAAGCATCCTTCCTAAATAAAAGTATTAATTTCTATTATATATACTCAACTGTTTTAAATATTGACAATGATAATTATAATAAATGTTTCTTGAACAGCAAATCAGCATATTAGAATGATTTTTGAAGGATCAACTGACACTAAAGAGAAAAAATGATGCTGAAAATTTAGCTTTGATCACAGGAATAAATTATATTTAAAATAAAATCATTTAAAATATATTAAAATATAAAACAGTTATTTTAAATAGTAACAAGTATTTCAAAATTGTACTGTTTTTGCTGTACTTTGGATCAAATAAATGCAGGCTTGGTGAGCAGCAGAGACTTTATAGTGAATGGGTGCCGTCATCACAGTCCACAAGTAATCCACACAACTCCAGTCCATCATTTAAAGTCTTGTGAAGTGAAAAATTGCACGATTGTAAACAGTGGTTATCTGTGCAGATTTCTCACCTGATTCAGACAAGACATTTTTTTTACTGGAAAAAACAATAAAATAGATAGAGGACTCAATCCAATTTTGTTTCCTACAAACATGCAATTTTTCACTTCACAAGTTGTTAATTGATAGACTGGATTATCTGTTGATTGTGATGTTTTTATAAGTTGTTTAAAACTCTCGTTCTGACGGCACCCATTCGCTACAGAGGATTCATTGATGTGCAAGTGCAATACTAAATTTCTCTAAATTTGTTTTGATGAAGAAACAAACTCCTCTACATCTTGGATGGACTGAGGGTGAGTAAATCACCAAATGGCCATTTTAGGTTAACTATTCCTTTAAAAATATTTTTGAAACGGTGATCTAGTGTATCATGTAGAAAACAGTTATTTAAAATGGTAAAAATATTTCAAAATTGTACTGTTTTTGCTCTACTTTGATTCAAATAAATGCAAGCTTGGTGAGCATTTACAGTAAATGGGTGCTGACAGAAAGGGAGTTCAAACAGCTGATAAAAACATCACAATTCACAAATAATCCACACAACTCCTGTCCATCATTGACCATCTTGTGAAGTGAAAAGTTGCACAATTGTTAACAGTGGTTATCTGTGCAGATTCCTCACCCGATTCAGACAAGACAATTTTCTTCACTGGTAAAAGCAATAAAATGGATAGAGGATTGAAAACAACAGTGTGAAGTTAAAAGTCAATTATATTTCCTACAAACATGCAATTTTTCACTTCACAAGCTGTTAACTGATAGACTGGATCATCTGTGGATTATTGTAATGTTTTTATTAGCAGTTTGAACTCTCATTCTGACGGCACCCATTCGCTGCAGATGATCCATTAGTAAGCAAGAGCTGTAATGCTAAATTTCTCTAAATTTGTCCTAATGAAGAAACAAACTCATCTACATCTTGGATGGCCTGAGGGTGAGTAAATTTTCAGCAAATGTTTATTTTGGGTGAACTATTTCACTATTTTGAAACAGTGATCTAGTTTATCATGTAGATCTTAGCTATCAGCTAAAGGGGCATTACACTCAGGGCTCTTATTTCCACATCCTTCCTTCTAATTGAAATTAAATGGATAAATAATCCTCTGCTAATCTCTCCAACAGTACTAGATGGTTTGTATTCCAATGCTCTATTTTTACCAGGGCTTACAGTAAGGATTAAATGAGGTAGCTGCCAAGTAGTAGTGTGAAGTACTGCCTCCTTCATAGTGACTGTAACTTTGATTTGCTGTAAGTCAATCTAGATCTTGTTCTTTCCCCTTCAATAGAAACGTAGCCCCTTTTTCAGTTTTATTACACATTGCTTCTCTAAATAAGTATATTGCGAGGTTGGTATCAAACCCTGTTATTTGTTCTACATGATTAATGTGGCAGAATGTCAGTCAATCAGGACAAAAGCATTATGCAATGCAGCGAATATATCAGCAAGTAAAAGGTCTACTGTAAATTACACAGCTTTCTCTACTATCTGTTCCATTGGTTATAATAACATTTGTACTCCAGCAGTTTTATTCAGGTCACCTCATGTAATTGTAAATCACAGTGATTTTTTTTGTGCTCTAATTTTCTGCATCATTTATTTGTCTGAATTGTTGCAAGCAGAGTGCGCAGAACTAATAATAAGCAGGTATTTTCAGTGTTTAATTTAGTTTCATTAGATACTTCATTAAATTATTACACTTCTCAGATGAAATCTGCTTCAAAGTTAGAAGGCAAACCAGAAAGTGAAAAGTTGTTTCTCTTGCTGGTTGAAAACTTCAGTATGACAAGGTTTGCGAACTGGATTCCCACATACATAAGTGTATCCAACTAATTTTGCAATACAGAAGTAAGCTATTTTAATTTTTTTTTTTATGCGCAAGACTTCCAGTCATTGTAGGCCGAAATAATTAGAAGAACAAGAAAGTACAGTAATCTGTAAAACTATTTGCACTACAAACCAGTGTGTTCGAATTACAATACATAAAATAATATGATAAGAAAAAACTGTTTACAATATCAAGCAGCATGTTTTGTACAGCTAAAAATATCTGGTAGCTGATGACAATGGAAACCTCGCACTTAAAGTTACAAATGCCTGTGCCCACTCGTACATTAAAGATGCAGTATGTAATATTGACAACTAGTGGTTGTAACTGCAGTCCAAATTCAAAAATTATTGGAAAAAAGTTGTTTTTCATGCTCACATGGGTTGCCAGATAGAAGAAACAACCCTAAAGAGCATGCAACGAGTTGATTTATCCGCATTTTAATATTCTTAGGTGGAATCTGTCTGATTCAGTTTTTTTGCTGGCTTTCATGGCTGCATTATGCTGTGTTTCCAGCCAACTGGCAACCCGGGGTATCGAAATAATATGTGACTCTGGCCCACAAAACCAGTCAAAAGTAGCACGGGTATATTTGTAGCAATAGCCAACGATACATTGTCGGGGTCAAAATGATCGATTTTTCTTTTATGCCAAAAATCATTAGGATATTAAGTTAAGATGATGTTCTATAAAGATATTTTGTACATTTCTTACCATAAATACATCAAAACTTCATTTTTGATTAGTAATATGCATTGCTAAGATCTTCATTTGGACAACTTTAAAAACAGTTTGCTCAATATTTAGATTTTTTTGCACCCTCAGATTTTCAAATTGTTGTATCTTGAATAAATATTGTCCTATTCTGACAAATCATACATCAATGGAAAGCTTGTTACAAATCTCAGTTTCAAAAAATTGACCCTTATGACTGGTTTTATGGTCCAGAGTCACATATTTGGTAAATTGGCAAAGGGCAAAATCACATAAAACAAAACAAAAACCAACATTCTAACATGGAACACACATTTCAAAGAAGGATAACATGGCTGTAGAACTGTTTTTTGGAGAAAGACATACAGGTGCATCTCAATGTATTAGAATGTCGTGGAAAAGTTGATTTATTTTAGTAATTCAACTCAAATTGTAAAACCTTGTGTATTAAATAAATTCAGTGCACACAGACTGAAGTAGTTTAAGTCTTTGGTTCTTTTAATTGTGATGATTTTGGCTCACATTTAACAAAAGCCCATCAACAAATTAGATTATGGTGACATGCCAATCAGCTAATCAACTCAAAACACCTGCAAAGGTTTCCTGAGCCTTCAAAGTGGTCTCTCAGTTTGGTTCACTAGGCTACACAATCATGGGGAAGACTGCTGATCTGACAGTTGTCCAGAAGACAATCATTGACACCCTTCACAAGGAGGGTAAGCCCAAAGAGGGTAAAAGATGCACAACCAACTGAGAGAACTGCAGCCTAGAGAGGCTTGTCAAGCAAAATCGATTCGAGAATTTGGGTGAACTTCACAAGGAATGGACTGAGGCTGGGGTCAAGGCATCAAGAGCCACCACACACAG
>JAHKKF010484312.1:0-11861 GCA_019740295.1 Labeo calbasu | reverse complement strand
CAAATGTGGTTGTAAACGATCCCAGCCAAGGAAGAAGGGTCTTATCTAGCGAAATGAATGGTTATTTTCATTAAAAAATACAATTCAAATACTTTTTAATGTCAAATGCTCGTCTTGCCTTTCTCTCCCTGAACTCTGTGTATTCTGACTCAAGACAGTTAGGGCATGTTGAAAAACTCCAATTGTATTTTATCCCTTAACTTCAAAAATCATTTCAAAATCATCCTACATCGCTGCAGAAGTTCTGACTCAGTATTTGCAAAGTGAACATGCAAAGAAGATCAAACACCCTTAACAAAAAAGGTAAAACAATGATATAGGACGATTTCGAAGTTGAGGGAGAACATGAGATGGGAGTTTTTCGACATACACTAACTGTCATGAACCGGAACAAAAACAGTCCAGGACAAGACGAGTAAGACTAGACAAGCATTTGGCATTAAAAAGTATATAAATTGTATTATTTTTATTAAAATAACTGATCATTACGCTAGATAAAACCCTTCTTTCTCGGCTGGGATCGTTTACAACCGCACTTGGGATCATTTGACTTAAACTGCATTTTGAAAGTTCAAAATCGGGGCACCATATCAGTCCATTATATGGAGAAAAATCTTGAAATGTTTCCTTAAAAAAACATCATTTCTTTACGACTGAAGAAAAAAAGACATGAACATCTTGGATGACAAGGGAGTGAGTAAATTATTTGTAAATTGTTGTTCTGGAAGTGGACTTCTCCTTTAAACCAGCTCAAACCAGCATCCATGATTCAAAACCTACCTAACCAGCACATGCTGTTTTTTTCAACAGGTTTATTGATCATAAGCTTCATTGATCTGAGCTTATGGGCCACAGTTTTTAAGCAAACACTGCCAAAAATTCACAAATGATGCATAATCTCAGATCAATCAGGACTCTGATGAATCAGTTTCAAAAAGAAATACAAAACCTTTGCTAATTGAAAGAGAGAACATGTTGACAAGAACATTAAATCTGGTAATAATATAGTATAAT
Source organism: Labeo calbasu (assembly GCA_019740295.1). Lineage (NCBI taxonomy): Eukaryota > Metazoa > Chordata > Actinopteri > Cypriniformes > Cyprinidae > Labeo > Labeo calbasu. The sequence goes on along the minus strand of JAHKKF010484312.1, from coordinate 10,847 downwards.
GAGAGATTTACACACAATTTTTAACAGGCCTGCATTTTTGACTGGGAACACCAAATTAGGTGTTTCAGCACAGCACCTAATTGCTGTTAAAATATACCCAAAAACGCCCCTTTCTGAGTTGAATCAAACACAGCAGTCCAGCAGAAGCTATCAAAATGGCTAACGTCACTAACAGCGTCATTAAATGATGACAGGCAATGTGAAAACTTCACGTACTTTGTACAGACATCTGTAATGACTTTCAGAACAAAACATTAGAAGTGAATCTTGATTCTATCTGGTTTAATTTTCCATCTGGCACGCATCAGTAAAAACACTGAAAAAAATGCACATTGTTTGAGGTAGCAAGGAAGACTGAAGTGATGGGATCTGTCAGCAGTCCTCAGTCATTGCACAAATAATAGGGGCAAATTGTTAAAAGAATGCGAAAGTACATTGTGTCCTTTCTGCGTGCAGAACTGTTGCGTGTGTTTAGTATGAGCAGGTAATGGGAGACTGTTCGCACCACGACGCCTTCAGAGAGACTGCAATTATCTGGGAGATTTGGAAGTTGACTGCGGACGTGCATGTTTTGCATGATTATTTAACTGAAATATGATGAATTCAAATCCTGCTGCTTGTGGTAATGCAATGCAGCAAAAAATGATTAATCCTTTTTTTGTCTTGTTGTGCAGTAAAAATATTTAAACTGAGAAGAAAACGTGCTTAGGGTTTGTTTTTAGAGAACGTGAAGGTTATTATTCCTACCTTATTTCCAGATGCAAGATGGTATTAGATAATAAGAATTAAACCTCTAATTTATATTGAATTATGCTAATGTTTCTTACCTAATGGCTTTTTTTTTGCACGTTTAAAGAAATTCACCACTAGGCCATCTGAGATGTAGAAAAGCTTTATTTTTGTAAGAAACAAATCTATCATTTAGACGATTTTAACTTTAAACCATTGGATCTGTCCAAAAATACAAGCCAATAATCTGAAATCTGAACACTACCTTCAATGGAAAAGTCCATTCGTTGTTGTCCTCTCACATCAAAATCCACCCACAGACCCATTAGACCCGTTTAATTGTTTTTCACTTGTAAACCCTTCTTGATGTGTGCGTATTTCGCACCTGATTCAGGCGAGGCAAGTTTTTCAATGGAGAAAGCAATATTATGAACAGAAGACTTGTTTCTTCTTGGATTAGTTTCTTACAAACATGCAACTTTTCGCTTCACAAGACTATAATTTATTCACTGAAGTAGTGTGGATTATTTGTGGATTATTATGATGTTTTTATCAGATGTATGGACTCTCGTTCTGACGGCACCCATTCACTACAGAGGATTCACTGGTGAACAAGTGATGTAATGCTGAATTTCTCCTGTTCTGATGAAGAAAGAAACTCTTGTATTGCCTGAGGGTGAGTACTGTAAATGTTCAGCAAATTTTCATTACTTTAAAGTATAAACCTCATTAAAAATGTATACTTTAATTTTTTTCACACACACACACACACACACACACACACACACACACACACATATATATATATATGTTCCAAAAACTAGATCAAAGACAACATCCTTATTGGAGAAGTGGGAGAAATTGATTCTAAATATATTTAATTCAAAATCTAATTAAAAAAGCTCTCTATGTATTTCCATTTCAGTGAGAACAGAGCTATAAAGCACAGTCTAAAAATGCAGCAAATGCATGTAGAAGACTGCAAATACACCAGCTTTATATCAATATGCTTTATCTAAATCCCTTATGAAATCCATACCTGACTTAATTCAACCCAACGGCTGCATCAGTAAACAGAAATTTGTCCTTTATGTGCATGGAATGCACTCATTCAGATTTAAATAAGCCATTCTTTATTCAGAGATACGCCATTTGCAAATATCAAGCTGAAAGCAGTGACTTTAAAGTGATTTGCAGAACGACTTGTCTAAGTTTGGCCACTATTGCTGGGCGGATACAAATTTCTACAGACTTCACAATGAGCAGAGTGCACTACGGTTATCAAAACAGTGGATTTACCATGGTACATAAGAATTAGCCCATGCATGCATACATAAGGGTGTGTAATATGATAGACTTAGTCTATGACAATACGGATGGGCTGTGTCCTAAAATAAAAGCATTTTCAGAGGAATCTGGTTGAAGACAGATTTTTAATACACCATTACATAATGTCTAATGATCGGAAAATGAACTTTAGATAAAACTAAGCAAATAATTCATGATTACAATGGCTATTTTTTTATAGAAATGGAATCATAAGTTGGGAAAAATAGACATTTCTAAACATTGGAACACTGATAATACTTTTTAATCAACCCCAAATTGACCTGTTTAAGAGATTCGGACATGCTTCTTATGGACTTATTTAAATGAACAGATCACAAGCATCATTCAGTTTTACAGTGCACCTGAGAAGAAGCATTTTCAGCCATTGTTTCAAAGCAGCTGTTGTTTCAAATAGTGCTTCAGTACCAGCTGTGAGTAAATCAAAGGTGACTGTGTCGGAGGAAAAACTCCCTAGATGGCAGGTTTGATGAGCAAGAAACCTTCGAAGGAACCAAGACTCTGCTTCAGAAACAAAAGCATCTCTCCTCTCAGTAGAGAGTGAATCCTGTGGTCACTGAAGGAAGGTTATTCTAGCACATATCTCTGCCTTCACCACAATAAACCAGCTAAAAATCAATGTCAATATTGTACTGAGAACTATTTAATCTTCCTCGGCACTGATAGTTTTTCAAAACAGTGCCTTTAGAAAGCATTCACCGATTTCTCATTCTGCTGAGCTGCAAAGTCATATTAAAGCACATCCAAATGGGATTTCTGGAGATTTCCTGCAGAATTGTTCTGCAATGTTAAAATTAAACAAAGTTTAATCGAAATAAGTTCGAAATCGGTATATTGCTAAGTGTTATTATTAAATTGCATAGATTGTGATTAAATAAATATGTTGCATAGAAAAGTGAATCCTGCAGTTTCAGTCAAAATAAATGGTTTGACATTTAAAAATGAAGACATTAAGACAGTCATAGTTTTTTAGTTAAATTATACATTTTAATATATTTATTTCTTATTTTAAAATGAAATATTACAATAGTAATGTTTCCTACTTGTTATATTTTAATCAGTAATAAGCAATCATTCATATAAATTCCTTAAATTTTGCAGCCCTAGATGGAATATTAAGTTGCGTTTCATATAAACATTCTTAATCAATGCATTTTGCATTATGCATTAGGCACACCTGTTTCCCTTTATTATCCAATCCATATTCAGTTGTTGTCAAATGCACAATAAAACATCACCTTCTTTGCCATTGTGAAGTCTATATAAAAAAGCAGGTTGTTCTTGACCTCACAAAGAAAAACGAGCAGCCCGCAGAACTTCGAGATTAAGTTATTAGGAGAAAAAAATTAGAGAATGTGATAGAGACTACTATCGTTTTGGCTCTTCCTTTGAGCACTGTGATGCTCATTGTAGCAAAATGGAAAAAATGGCACAAAGCCCAGAAACATCTAAGATCAGTCCATCCTACCAAATTGAGCAACTGAACAAGAGGAGCAATTGTTAAAAGAAATGAACAAGACAGCAGATACAACCCCTACAGAAGTGCACAACTTATTGGATGAAATGAGAGAAACTATCCCGACATCACCAATCATCCCAACTCTTCAAAAGATATTCTTGTCAAGAGCGGCTAGAACGAAGTGACTTCTGGGAGAGGCTAACATCAAGTTGAACCTGAAGTTTGCAACACGGCATCTGACAAAACCGGCAATCTTTTGTAGCCTGATGGCACTAACTCTGAGCATTCTGGTCTGAAAGTGAAGTACTATATTTAGTGCAAAGCAAACCGCCCACGAAACACCACTCTGAACCAACCAGCATGATGGTCAGCAAGCAGAGAAATGCATCCAGGGCAAACACATCCTCCAGCAGCACAATGACCTCAAGCACAGCAAAAACTATGGCTCGGTTTCAAAACACACTGTATACTGGAGCTGAATCACTGCTGACTGCCTACGGTTACAAACTAGAGCTGTCATACTCTAAGAAGTATAAACAGGTTATTTTTTTAAAGAAAGCAATGGTTTTATTCCACAAGAATGCATTAAACTCATGAAAAGTGACAAAGATAGGAAATATATTGTTAAAAGCATATATTTCTTTTCTTTTGAACTTTGCATTCATCAAAGAATCCTGAAAAAATGTGAAGCGGCACAACTGATTTCTGAGGGATTTCTGATCATGTGTCACTGAAGACTGGGTAATGATGCTGAAAATTCAGCTTTGCATCACAGGAATAAATTATATTTTAAAACATATTCAAATAGAAAACAGTTACTTTAATTTGTAATAATATTTAACAACATTAATGTTTATTAATTACTGATCAAATAAATGCAGCCTTGGTGAGCACAAGAGACTTCTTTCAAAAACATTAAGATTAAATCTTACTGACCACCAATGTTGGTGCAACATAATCTCGATTAACACAAAAAATAATTAAGACTCATAACCAAAAAAAGCAAAAATCTAGGTTACATGAGGTACTTACAATGGAAGTGGATGGGGCCAATTTTTCCTTTTTTATTACTGCAACAAAGTTGCAAAATTGGATATAACTTAACATAAAAAATCTTCATGCTAACATGCGTATTGTTTACTTCTAAAGCAGAAAATGTAAAAAATTGATTTTTTACAAAAGCAAGATTTGCTAACAGTTTGCGCCAATGCAAACCCTCTTTTGCTGTTAAAAATTACTGTCAGAACTTACTAAATGAAAAGGCGTGAACCTTGTTGCAAATGCATTGGTAGGTGTTCCCATTTCAGATGCAAAATTTATAAGAAGAGACCATTTAAATGATTAATGCAAGGTGATTTATTAAGGTTAGCCGTAGTGAATTTACTGGTATTTGTGTCATTATTTAACACCCAAAATGGCATGTCTTAACCCATTTTGCACCCGTGTTGTTAGTAGATTACACGCACCTTATGTTTTTTTTTCACTAACCTCATTACATTGTATTCCGGAATTGCTGTCTCCACAAAGGATCCTCAAAAATATCACCAAATACCGCTGTCTATGTTGGAAGCACGTCTATGATGCATTAAAATGCTGACTATGTAGATGGCTCAAGAGATTTTGAAACAGAGCCTATTAAATATTTTGACAAAAGGTTAGTATTCCGGAAAGGCCCAGCTAGACTTCACAGGCTTCAATCCAATTGAATTGGTGGTATGACTTGCTGAAATTGCAGTCCACTGATGCGCTACATCTAATTTGGAGAAAATTATTTTAGCATTAAAATCAGGAGGTGTAGCAGGAAAAAATTCAAAGGAATTCAGCGGAGGAAGCACTTTCCGCAGGCTCTGAACGTCAGCCGCCACCATTGTTGAGTAAAATTCTTGAATATAATTAAACCAAGAAAAGATAAACAAAAGTCTGCTTTAAACATCAGAATGAAAACTCACATACACACACTTCAGCCTCAAAGTTCTTCAGAACAGTCATCCTCACTTTTTTGAGTGCGATGTGCTTTCCTGAATCTGATGTAAGACATCCCAAACCCCGGGAGGATGAGGATGAAGGGATTTTTACAAGGCGTTTATTTGAAATTCGAACACTTTTGTGCCTGTGAGGCAGCGTTTTTTCTAACTGCTGTAGCACAACATTTTCTCTGATGCAAAATTTCATCTAATGCCTCCAATCACCTAGTTTCTGTGAATTACCATGATGAAATCCTGTTGACAGCACTGAAGTGTCACAGACAAAGACAGCAATCAGCTAGCTGTTATTTCAGCCACACTCTATACTCCAGCATCTCTGTTTCTGTGTATTTATGTAAGTGCTGAGTAAGACTTATCAACAATGTGTATAATTATTTTGTGTAGGTGCTTGTAATTGCTAGTGATGCTTGCTAACGCAAAGTCCACTCATTTATCTTTCTTTTTAAAAGGATAAGTTCACTCCAGAATTAAAATGTCCTGATAATTCACTCACCCCTATGTCATCCAAGATGTTTTTTCTTTCTTCAGTCAAAAAAAAATTAAGGTTTTTGAAGAAAACAACAGGTTGAAGTTCCAAAGTGCAGTTCAGTGCAGCTTCAAAGGACTCTACATGACAAATAAGGGTCTTATCTAGCAAAACGATTAATCATTTTCTAAAAATAAGTAAAATTTATAGACTTTTTAATCACAAATGCTTGTCTTGCACTAGCTCCGCATCCATGACTTCATGCATTACATTCAGTAATCATGCTGGAATGACCACACGTGATGTAGGTGTAGGTACCGACCCAGTGTTTACAAAGCGAATGTGCAAAAGAGTCAAACGAGCTTTACGAAAAAAATAATGATGTCGGACAATTCTGAAGTTGGAGGAGAAAATCAGTTTTTCCCCCTACACTACCTTTTGAACCAAAGTACATAGATGAAGAACTAACCATGCGTGACCTTTCCAATATGATTATGTAATGTGTGAAGTCGTAGACGCACATTGCAGATCTAGTGCAAGATGAGCATTTGTGGTTAGAAAATTACCAAATGTTTCACTAGACAAGACCCTTCCTCAGCTGGGATCGTGTAGAACCCTTTGAAGCTGCAAAACACGTTTTTTGAATAGAGTGTATAAACTTTTGCCACAAATGTACTGTCTAGATGGACTAATGTGGGTAGTGTTCAGTCTTTATACATCATTATACATTATTTGAAAGCTGAATAAGTAAGCTTTCCATTGATGTATGGTTTGTTTGGATAGGACAATATTTTGCCAAAGTACAACTATTTGAAAATCTGGAATCTGAGGGTGCAAACAAATCAAAATACTGAGAAAACTGCCTTTAAAGTTGTCCATATTAAGTTCTTGGCAATGCATATTACTAATCAAAAATTAAGTTTTGCTATATGTACGGTAGGAAAATTTACAAAAAATCTTCATGGAATATGATCTTTACTTAATATCCTAATAATTTTTGGCATAAAAGAAAAATCGCTCATTTTGACCCATACAATGTATTGTTGGCTACAAATATACCTGTACTACTTATTACTAGTGTTGTGGTTCAGGGTCACATATATGATATATAATTCAACCTTCTTAACATACTTAACGACTGCTAAAATTAAATTTGCATTTATTCTACATATTTATATATGCATATAATAATTTGAAAATTAATTCATATGAAAAAAATAATAATTTGAACTTCTGTAAAATAAACGTTCACAGTTTATAATTATTCTCAGAATTATGTGTTTGTATTGCAGTTCTGAGTTCACATCAATCACATCAATTGTGAGGAAAAAAGTCAGAACTGTCAAAAAAAAAGAGCCAAAATTACTTTTATTAATTTTTTTATCCCGTGGTGGAAACAAGCTTCCGTAAATAGAAAGCAAACACTAGAAAACTTTTCAGTACATGTTTACTGTCTTTGATTAACAGTTATGTGTAACAATTTATTATCAGAACTGTTAAATAGAAACAGCAAATGAATGCAGAGAATGGGAGCTCAATGCACTCAGCACTATCAAAATAAAAGTCCCGCTTCCAACACATTGCCAAACAGAAAACTAATCGGCTGATGTTGATAATTCAAAAATCCCAAATATCAACCAATATACTGGCCAAGGCAATATATCAGTCAACGACTAAAAGTGGGTGGCACATTGGATGCAGCAGACCAGGGGTGCCCAAACCTGGTCCTGGAGGGTCGGGGTCCTGCAGAGTTTATCATCCAACTTCCCTTAACACACCTGCCTGGAAGTTTCTAGCATGCCTAGTAAGAGCTTGATTAGCTGGTGTGTCTAAGTGGGGTTGGAGCTAAACTCTGCAGGACACCGGCCCCCTTCAGGACCGAGTTTGGGCACCCACTGCAGTAGATAGACAAAAGTGACCTAAAATTCATTATCGCTATGCACCTGTATGAGATTCAGAGTTATCACTGACCTTCCACTTTGATCTGGTTTCTCATGCAGGAAGGACAAGGCAAGATGCTGAACTCCTCAGCCTGGTGCATGGAGTAATCTGTACTGGCCACCACGATTCTGTCGCCGAATGTCCAACCCTCAGGTTCGTCCGCGAGCTCCAGAATACTGCAGTTAGACAAGGTGTCTATGGAGATGGAGGCCTGCGGACGCACTGTTGAAGGACACAACGCACACATATTCAGCATGCACATATGGTCAATAACTGTCATTGCCCTGTAAAGATTTATATGCACTGTTAGACTAATCTGATCTGAGATCCATTAAAGATGCATGAAACACATGTGTGTGCATGAGCTGCATTTAATCTTACATTGAATTTTATACATGACCAGTCAAAAGTTGACTAAAGCATTTCTCCTGAGCCAAGATCTTGTTTATAATTAAATGATTGATAGATGAATTTTACTCATAAATTAAATCCAGATAGAGACATTTAACAAAAGTTAAGTCATTGTGAGACACATGATGCCGTATTTTACATGCCAACATTAATGAGAACATTATTCTTACATTTATGCATTTGGCAGGTGCTTTTATTCAAAGCATCTTACAGTTCATTCAAGCAATACATTTCATATGTGTTTCTTAGGAATCAATCTCAGGATCTTAAAGTTGTTAGGGCATCTTTTATTTATTTAATAAACGCATTAAATCTAAAGTAATGCATTTTGAAAGTATGATTAATCATATTTTATATCATGCATTCCTTGTTATGCATGAGAAAATACATAAAATAAAGTTCATGCAATGGCCACAATCTGTCATAATGTGACAGGGATTCTTCAAAATGTCTTTCAAAGCAAAGACAACCAGATGAAGAATTTACTTGTAATCAGTCGGAGAAACTTTGAAGCTACGTGGCAGCATGTTAGCAATTATACGAATGGCATATTATCAACTAGCCTGTGCTGAATTTGCAGACAGGCAGTGGTTTGGATTAACACAAACCAATTTCAACCAATAAACAAAATGTTTTGATCCATTTTGGGAAAATGAAAGCCTGAAACATGCGAGTGAAGAATCCAATACTTCGGGCATTTCTGTGACTCCTGAGTTCAATCATTGACAGGAGGAGCGCAAAATGTGTCACTTATGGGGTTTGGACCTGCAATCTGAGAGAGCAGTTTAACTTGATTGACAATAAAATGTCAGTTTTGGTGCACTCATGCACTCCAGATTATGTTTAGTGGAATAAAATCTATGTGGAAAAAATTATAAAGTAGAGCGGGAAGTATATTTCTGAAGCTTTCCCATCCATTTTAGTCTAAATATAGGCTGCAAAGTGCACTCTTTATTCGACAAGTGTAAGAGCCCAAGTTGGCTGTAAACAGCTGACATTTAGCAGAAATTGTCTGAGAGGCCTGACACAAGCTGTTGAGGTGGAAGTCATCGCAAATCACTTATGAAGGACGTGTTTACAAAACTCTTGCTACTTTTGACAGAAATTACTTCTGAAATTCAACATCAACATCTTGAAGTAAACATCAAACGCCATGTGCAAACCATATCATTCATGCAATCTGACATGTTTATGCAAAAGCAGGACATTTAATAAGAAAAAAAAAAAAGTAGGATGGGACTTTGATCCATCAAAAAAAATATGAATCATTTTAGAAAATCTTTAACACAATAAAAAAAAAGGCGCAGAAAAAATGCATCTTAGATCTTAGAATCTATAAATACAAAAGATTTCCATTGACGTCATATTACGGTTTGCAGCTGCAGTGGTGTGATTGTTGCTAATGAGCGATGAAAGTCTCAAGTACAAGTAACTGTCAAGTGTGGAGGTAGTTTATTTTATTAATTTATTAACTTTATTTTGTGATTTGATTAACTTAATTTAATCTGTACGAAGCTATTATCATCCATCCTACCCACATTTTTGGCTTCGTGATAAGACGCTTTATCCAGGCAGTGAAGTTTAACACGGGGAGCTGCTCGGAAAAAGATAAGCGCTAAGACAATTCATTTTTAATGACGAGGATGAGAGGAACAGAGAGTGGGCGCAATCCCACAAAAATGCCCAAAATATGGAGCACACGTTCCCCATGCTATCCCACAGACCACTGCTACCTTAGACAACTGTCTGTCTGCTCAAAAATAAATTATTAAGGCACATATCATGACTGTTAAAGTCACGTTCAGATGCAAAAACCTCTAAATCCATCTTACATATTTCTTTAAAATCAGCATTTCTTTCTGGCTACTTTGTATAGGTTTTCTATGTAAGTACTGGTACTTCTGATTGGGCTGAGGCTGGAATTTAGCGAGTTTGAAGTATTTGATGGATGTATACTATGTGTCAGGAGCATTCACTCAGTATCATTATCTCATTTTGGACCGAGATGGCTTTTAGCTGGTTTTGCATCTGAACTCTTCATATGTTGATCGAATAACTGCAGCCTTGGTGAGCATTAAAGACTTTTTAAAGGGGTCATCGGATGCCCATTTTCCACATTTATGTGGAATAAATGTCAGTGCATTTATGTAGATCGGGAGGTGCATTCCCTTCACAGACAAACATAATCCACTGCATCTTCAGTGGCTCAGATGTCGGGAGTAAATGACGAACACTATGTTCATTATTACATCCAGCAACACAACACCTCAATCGCTCAGTCGGAGATATTCTTGTCTAACTTACATCCCTGCTCCGGCATAGAAACAATGGAGGTCGGACTGTTACAGCTGTTGTAAGGGGTCTGAGGTAAGATGCTCATGTCAATCAACTATCGTGGGAGCGGTTGAGAATTTACAGATTAATTAAAAACCACTGCATGGATTTTTATCATTATAGGGTAGATTTGTACATACACTGCCAACACACATTAATGTTCATGTAAAAGTGA
>JAHKKF010484293.1:0-11311 GCA_019740295.1 Labeo calbasu | reverse complement strand
AGTTTTGTCTTGTTTGTAGTGTGATCAACGGTTGTGTAAGCAGTCGATGTGTTAGGGAGGCAACACGTAACATTTAAATTATATTTTGCTAAAATGAACGAAAAAAGATTCGTTCATTTTGCTGAACGAGACTCAAAGGTCCGAGTCGGTAAAATGATCCAAACTTCCCATCACTAGTCAAAAGTTCATCAAAAAAAGTTCAACAAAGCCATGTCAAATGATATATCTGAAGTTTGCATGAGCTCATACTGACCTCTAGTGGCGCAGAGCAGCATTTTTTTTTCAACTCTATTTTTGTCAATCTGTTCTAAACGTCCTCATCGATCTTCTCCTCTCCTACGGCATTCGCATATGTGCAGGATTGCTGTGAGAATCATTTGAGCCCTGATGGCTGTCTCTCTCTGGAGAAAATATGGTGTAATTGCGTTTCAGACCCTCTCCCAACCTCGTCAAATGCTCTATAGAGAAATTAACTCAATTCAAGAGAGTGTAATTATGCTAATGAATAAACCTTGTACCTGATGTCTTCAGCCCACTGTTTTTTTTTTTCTGAATTTATCATGCATTCAGTGGAGGTGCTGTTCAGACTGTTTACTGAACATATTGACTGGGCACTTGAGGGAATCAGCCGCTGTGCTGCTCTAATTGTCTTGCTCCTCTGGCAATTCGGTGAAACTGCAGTGAAATTCATTTTTATTATAACACAGCTTTAGGGAAAACTGGGGAGAGCTTCTTAATTCTGTTCTTCCTTTGCTTCTTTTTCCTTTTTATGTTTTTTGATATATATCATTTTCACCAATAGGGTAGAACATGCTTTTATATAACTCAAACGTTGGACACAATGTTTAATTTAACAGGTTTGTTGTTTTTCTTAAAAGGGTTGTTAAAGTACAATCATCCTATGTAAGTAATGATTAGTTTTCCTCCCAAACCATTCGATCTTTAGGTGTTGACTTCAGAGGCTGGATTTAAAGGGATAGTTCATTTAAAAATGAATATTTACTGTAAATTTACTCAGATTCAGACCATTCAAGATATTTGTCTCTTTCTTTCTTCCTAATACGGTAAAGAAAATTTTTAGCTGAAATGCAAGTCAGTAGCTATTGTCACTTTGAAAAACAAAAAAGCATATACAGGCTAAAAAAAACAACAACCCATTAATACTAGTAGCTCCTGATGATATATCGAGGTATATGATATTACAATATACTGTATATGTTCTATAAATATTCATCCAACGTTTGGATGGTCATCAGAGCTTGTGCAGCCACTCTAGTTTCAGTAACAATTAATGTGTTTATTTTTAATTGTTATAAGTTGTAAATTATTTCAACATATATTACAATTTTGGCTTGTACTTTTTAAAATTTTACATTTAAATTGCTTTGAACTTTTGAACAGTAGTGTATGTGTATTAATAAAGTATACATCAAACGTAAAAAAAAATATTTATTTTTTTCTTTTTTATTACAGTTCAGGGAAAAGGGAGAAAAGCTTCTTAACTCTGTTATTCTCTAAATTTTATTTATTTATTAACTTTTGAACAGTAGTGTGTGTATTAATAAAGTGTATATTTGTAATATTCCATATATCTGTCCGTCCTGTACTATATAAAAATATTCCATCACTGGAAGTGAAATTTTTATTTATTTATTTATTTATTTATTTATTACAGTTCAGGGAAAAGTGAGAAAAGCTTCTTAACTTTGTTCTCCTCTACATTTTATTTATTTATTTATTTATTTTAGTAACAGGTTCAAGGAGTTTCTTAACTATGTTTTTTGCTTAAATAAATGCATTTATTTATTTATTTATTTATTTTTTATTTGTTACTGTTCAGATAAAAGTGAGAAAAGCTTCTTAACTTTGTTCTTCTCTACATTTTATTTATTTATTTATTATTCATTTATTCATTTTAGAAACAACTTCAAGGAGTTTCTTAATTATGTTTTATGCTTAAATAAATGTATTTATTTATTTATTTATTACTGTTCAGGCAAAACTGAGAAAAGCTTCTTAACTTTGTTCTTCTCTACATTTTATTTATTTATTTATTTATTATTTATTTATTCATTTTAGAAACAACTTCAAGGAGTTTCCTAACTATGTTTTTTGCTTAAATGTATTTATTTATTTGTTTATTTGTTACTGTTTAGGGAAAAGTAAGAAAAGCTTCTGAACTTTGTTCTTCTCTACATTTTATGTATTTATTTATTTATTTATTTATTTATTTATTTATTTACTTATTTATTTATTTATTATTCATTTATTCATTTTAGAAACAACTTCAAGGAGTTTCTTAACTATGTTTTTTGCTTAATTAAATGTATTTATTTATTTATTTATTTATTACTGTTCAGGGAAAACTGAGAAAAGCTTCTTAATTTTGTTCTTCTCTACATTTTATTTATTTATTTATTTACTTATTTATATATTTATTTATTTATTATTCATTTATTCATTTTAGAAACAATTTCAGGGAGTTTCTTAACTATGTTTTTTGCTTAAATAAATGTATTTATTTATTTATTTATTACTGTTCAGGGAAAACTGAGAAAGGCTTCTTAACTCTGCTCTTCTCTAAATGTATTTATTTATTTTAATAACTTACTGTAGCTTCCAGGAAAACTGAGAAAAGTTTCTTAATGCTGTTATTCTCTTATTTATTTATTTATTTATTATAATAACTCAGCTTCAGGGAAAACTGAAAAAGCTTCTTAACTCTGTTCTTCTCTCAATTTTATTTTTGTAATTAGTAAATTAGTAATTAGTAAATTATATTTGTTTATGTTTTATCATTATTATTATTATTATAAACATAGTATATTACTACTAGAGTTTGGTAATGTCGGCTTTTTACCACTAGAGGGAAATCCTACTTATTTTTTCCTTTATTTGAACTGCTTGAACTGTTGAAGCAAAATGAACCAAAGTTCATTTACTGACCTAACATTGTTTATAAAGGGTTACAAAAATATGACATTAGTTATCTGGAAAATTATACATAACAGTCATAATACTTTTGCCGACCCAAAGTCTGCTTTTATTCTGGGACTGTTGACATTAAAGAATAAGTTCTTTGTATAAACAAATCAACAAACAAAAGCAGTCTCCGTGGAAAATGACTCACGACTTTTGTCTATGAGATAAATGCATGTGGGGCCACTCATCACATGTAGTCTGCACACACTCAACCACATTTTCAACTCTTCAAATAGGGTTTTTGAAGCAAAACCCTGTTTTTTGGCAGCATGTTGTTGTCTTTTGGTTAGCTAATAAACCAATATGGTAGAAAACCCTTTTCCCAAGACATCAGTGCTTTCTCATGTCAGAGCAAAACTAAAGATTGCCATTATGAGTTTCATGGCCTCATGAACCTGATGAAGATACAGATGAAGCCGCACATTTACAGTAAATGATGTCTGAAGAGAGAGCTCACGGGACACTGGTTGCCTTTTTGCTGCGCTAGTCAAATCTAGCGATGACAGATGCTGACAGATGTGTGTAAGTGAGACTAAAAGAAATAGTGTAGGTCTATTCTCAGGTTGTTTTACATGTCTGAGCTGTGGCCGCTCGGCAGCATGAATAAGCTATTTCTGCTGGGGTTTAGGGTTTCAGATTTTGTGGCAGCGGTCTTTTATCTGGTATAGACTCTGAATACGAGTCTGACACCTTTCAAACATGAGAAATAGATTTATGAAGGAGCGTTCATGTGGGATGATGGGACAAAGTTGATAAATGGTTCCCTTGTTTCACACAGATCACACAAAGTTGTAATGGTATGGAGGGGTTCTGTAGGGGTGTTGGATGCCCACCCGTATGGCACATCTAAAACACCCACTCCGTCTCGCTCAGAGAGACGCAGATGACATAGCAGCCGAGAATCTCTCCAATGTGGTTTGTTGGTTTGGCTGACAATAAAAACGTGAAAATGTGGGAATTTCTGGGAATCTCCAAGTGCGGAGGGAAATATTGTATTCTGGTTTATTGGTTTTTGACTGATTTGTATATAAGCAGAGTTATCAGTAGCATGTAATTTCTGTGCTTTTAATGGGACACCAGTATTTACCAAAGTGACTTGCAGAAATGATTTGATTCCTTCACAAAGTGTTCTTCATCTGTGTACTTCAGTTCAAAAAGGTACGGAAGGATGAAAAACTCCATCTCATTTTCTCCTCCAACTTCAAAGCCCCTGTAGCGTCACTTTTGGACATGCAGCGTCCTCCATTGATTTCAGTTGTTTGCCTTAATTTAATAGTTTGCATGCATTTGTAAAAATATTAATAATTTTATACGAATTTATACTTTCTTTGGAGCACCTAAACCCACCCTAACCCTAAACTTGCCCATTTCTGAAAAATATAAAACACGTAACAGCCAAATATAAGTACAGTCACAGGTATTTATTGAAGAAACTGAGCATAAACAAGCAGTATATAAATATTACAAACAAGTAGTGTTGCATTCTGAGTCTTCTGAAGCCATACGATGTCTTTATGCGAAAAAGAAAGCAAAACACAAGGTTTTAATCACTGAAAATTATCCTGCTCACATCTCATTCAAAAAGATACTCTCATAAATAATGAAATGTAAATAAAACCTGTGACTGTTTACATTGAAAAATCCCACCCCAACAATAATGACAATATTATTACCCAATGTATAATTTAATCATGACGATAAAATTCCCAGTGCCTTTTGCGTCAGCATTATGACGCCAAGGTTTCTTATTTAAAGCAATGAAGGACACTACACGTCCAAAAATGACGCTAAAGGGGTACCCTGTGCGTCAAAAAGTGACGCCAAAGGGTCTGACCAAGCGTCAATATGTGACGAGTTGGGAGTGAGAACGTGTTGGCAGGGTGTGACGGTTGGTCGGTATTAGTCCCATCCCTCCTCCACTCTGATTGGGCAGAAAGGAGTACAAAACTGGTACAAAAATCAGTTTTGTAAAAAAAAAAGATTTTTACAAAGCTCATCGTTCTGACAAACACAGTGTGCTCTGATTAGCCAGCTATCAGGTGTGTTGTGATTGGCTGAATACCTCAAGTGTGTGACCAAAATGTTACGCCCCTTACCATGTTGTGATGCCGTGTCCCGGCGCAACGACGAGACAAAAACAATGAAACCCATTATAAATGAGGCATCCAGTGGTGACATAATTACTGATTATAATCACTCATACTGTTTTTTTACACTTTGTGTTGTATCGCACCACGTAAACATAACACCATGTCTGCATTTGTGGTTGTAGAAATGTACTTACAAGCTGTGAGTCAGAAGCGCCAGACTGTTCTTGCAAAGTTGGAATTGCCTCACGTTATAGAAACAGCCTTAATGCACAGCTGGCATTGTAGGGTACTCTCCCAGGTTCAGGAAACAATCCTCCATAAAAGGCACTACGCATACTCAAATATTTGCGTTGTGCTATTCCGGAACAGTGTTGTAAATATAACCTAACCACTGATTTCTAGTTGTGTACTCATAGTTTTCGCTTTCACAACGAAAAACACAGCGTGTCCACGACATGGCGGCGGCAACAACAATACTACAGCTAGAATAAAAGTTACGCCCTCTTTCTTTGTGTTTACATTTGGGCGGTGTTATGCTAATCCTCCCACACAGTGGTGTATTTTAAAAAATTTAAAAAAAAGGCGTAACTGAATCTTAATAATACATATCTCTTTGGGTTTGAGACTTTAATCTTTGCAACTTTACAGATCTTATTTATGCATGAACAGATTGTAACACTCCAAAGACAATGGAAAACATAAAAACGCATCTTACGACCCCTTTAAAAAATGCAGCACTCCCATTGAGAACAATTGGAAAAATACGCTAGCCTCCGGAAAAAACACTTTGGTGGACACATGGCCTTATTCCTCGGCTGGGATCGTGTAGAGCCCTTTGAAGCCGCCGCATTGAAACTGCAATTTAGACCCTCAACCCACTGATCCCCATTGAAGTCCACTATACTGAGAAAAATCCTGGAAAGTTTTCCTCGAAATCCTTAATGTCTTTTCGTCTGAAGACAAAAAGACATCTTAGATGACACGGGGGTGAGTAAATTATTAGGAAATTTTATTTCAGGAATTAATCCTGTTTTACACGATCCTGTTTAATGGCAAAGCTGCGGGTTGTCATTTTGATCTGTTTCACTTTAGCCAGATGACGCTCACTTTTGGTATTTTATAGATGTGGTGCGATCGCAGTGGATTAAGTGATCAGGGCGCTGCTTTTTGTTTGTGATGTAATGGCTGCCTGCCTTGGCAGCCGCCGCCACCCTCTACTCTTGCCTGACGCCAGGAACTCTCTCCAGGATGCGGAGACACAACAGTTGCCCTGGCGACGGCGTAAACAAATAAAAGAGATGCACCACTGTATCCAGTATGCGTGGTGTTTGTCAGGGATGCCGGTGATGATGGAACATGCTGGTGTAAATTACAGTGATCTTCAATCTTTCATATAAAGGAGGCTTGGCTGTGGCAGCTATATGGTATCTTTGATACGCTGATAAGAGGGGAAAAAATTCCCTCATGAAAAATTATTGCTCTTATATGGCTTTTACCACACACTTGCAGATGCATTACCTAATCGCGTACAGTTGTGCCAAGACGCTGCAAGCCGCAGCTCAATGATTGATTGTGTAGGCCACAGCGAGCCATTTATTAAAACTGAATGACAGCTGAAAAGATCCAGTGAGAGTATGATGTAACCCACAGAGCCCTAGAGGATTTACAGTAGAGCGAAAACCTCAAAATATGATGTATTGTAAGAATGAACCCATAGACCTAACGACAAACATATCCAAAAATCAGACATGTAACAAACAGTGAGTCATGTTGGAGTCCAGGCGTCGTGGATATGAATGGTCTGTTTTGTAATCTTGCGATAATGTTATTCCACACACAAAGCCCCTGTAAGTTTTATCGGAGAGTTTGTGCGTGTCTGTGTTCCTTAGATTTGTTTCTTGGTCCTCGTGGTGTGATAACAGGAACATCACTTCTGCTATCAACAGTCAAGCATTTTGCAGTCGAGCGTGGCAGGTGTTTGCCGGAGATGCAGAATAAATGTAGGGGTTGTTGAATGAGTTATTGGCTTTTTGAGGGTTTTCGTTTACTTTTACCGTCAGGAGATGATGAATATATCTTGCAGTTGCATGAATGAATTTTTAGGGCCAAAGTTCTCAAACTGGGGTCCAGGAAAATAAAATGTCAGAAAAAAGCATAAAACATTTGAAAAAAGGCTGCATTTATTTGATACAGTAATACAGTAAAACTACAGTACAAAATACAGTAAAAAGGTAATGTTTTAAGATACTGTAGTATTGCAATTTAAAATAACTTTCTTTTTAATGTCATTTTAAAACCAAGGCTGCATTTATTTGATCAAAAATATAGTGAAACGGTAATATTGTGAAATATTATTACAATTTAAAATAATTGTTTTTCATTTTAATATATGAAGAATTCATTTGTAAAAACGGTCAGTTTTTTCAAAAATGGTCAAAAATTATATTTTTTTCATTGTGCATTCCAATTAATCTCAATCAAACTGCAGTTGTTTTGATTAAGTAAAAATAAGTCAATAGATACAGCTAACTAACACAATAAAAACATGATAACATAATAAAAAATATGATTTTTGAACATTTAAAAAACCCCGAGTTATCTGTTTTTGCAAATAAACCTTTCATATTCTAAAATGTATTGTATTCCTGTGATGGCAAAGCTGAATTTTCATTCTAACATACTGATTTGGAGCTCAAAAAACATTTTATTTGTTTTAACCGTGATACGTATTTTTCAGCATTCTTTGATGAGTGCAAAATTTAAAACTTCTGTAACAGTGTTACATTTTTACTATTGCTTTTATTGAATGTAATGCATACTTGAATTAAATAATAATTTCTTTAAAAAAAAAAATAAATAAATAAAATAATACTGATCCCAAACTGTTGAACTGTAGTGTATAAGTTACTTTTAATTGATATTTATTGCAAAAACACAGTAGAAAATACATTTTTTATAGATAATAAGATAAAATTTACATTTAAGTAATATTTTTCAAATAATATTTACTATTTTTGGCTTTAGTACAATGACAGTATAGTATTAATTTCAATTATTTAAACTTTTAACTTTTTAAAAAGTTAAAAGTTTATGTTGTCTCTATAATGTAACTTTTTTTTTTACCTTACATAGTACAAATCATTCTAAAATATGTACACTACCAGTCAAACGTTTTTAAACAGTAAGATTTTTAATGTTTTTTTAAGAAGACTGCTCACCAAGCCTGCATTTATTTGATCCAAAGTACAGCAAAAGCTGTAAAATTATTTTGAAATATTTTTGCTATTTAAAAAAAAACTGCTTTCTATTTGAGTATATTTTAAAACTTATTCCTGTAATTTCAAAGCTAATTTTTTTTAGCATGATTACTCCAGTCACATGATCTTTCAGAAATCATTCTAATATTCTGATTTGCTGCTCAAAAAACATTTATTATTATTATTATGTTGAAAACAGCTGAGTAGAACTGTTTCAGGTTTCTCTGATGAACAGAAAGTTCAGAACAACAGCATTTACCTGAAATAGAAATCTTTTGTGACATTATAAATGTCTTTATCATCACTTTTGAACTATTTTGATCAACCTTGCTAAATAAAAGTATTAATCTGATCTTTGCATGTTCTCAGTGGTTTTAAATATTAATGATGATAATAATAATAATAATAATAATAATAAATGTTTCTTAAACAGCAAATCAGCATATTACAATGATTTCTGAAGGATCACGTGACATTGAAGACTGAAGTAATGATGCTAAAAATGTAGCTTTGATCTCAGGAATGAATTACATTTTAAAATATATTAATTTAGAAAGCAGTTATTTTAAATAGTAAAAATATGTCAGAATTTCACTGTTTTTGCTGTACTTTTGAATCAAATAAATGCAGGCTTGGTGAGCAGAATAGCTTTAAAAAACATTAAAAATCTTACTGTTCAAAAACTTTTGACTGGTATTGACTTTCTATTTTAGAAATCGGTTAATTCGCAAGAGGATCATTGAATTTGACCGACTTTAGCATCTAAAATTTTGTACATTTCTGCTTTAGTGAACTTTTTTCATTGCTCGTGTCTCTTCTTTTCAATGTAGCACCAAAGAACCGTCTGTATCTTTGTATGTGTCAATGATAAGTGACCAGCAGGTGGCAATGTTGTACATATCTCCTATGGATTTGAACAATCACTCGTTCATAATATAACAAACAGTTGCCATTTGTACAAAAACTGATTAAGACATTAATACTTAAACAAGAGTGTGTGTCTCTGAAGTGTCAGCGCCTCAGAGTCTTCCCATCCTCATCAGCCTCGGCGTCGTGTGAAACGCCGCTTAATCCCATCTTTCATTAACTAGATATAAACCTTGAAAGATCGTTCATCATCGGCCACCATGACAGACGTGAAATTTTTGCAGCGCGGTAGGCAGAAGTATTTTTAGAGAACGAAAGGGGCGACCCGGGGTGGTAATTATAAACGTAGTTAAAATATTGTTTTCATTACAAAGCATAACAAAAACTGCTTTTCCCACTCACTTCAAAGTGCTGTATGTATGTGAGGACTAAACCACAGCGTTGGAACGTAGCATTTTAGTCTTAATGAAACACAAATGCGGAAAGTGTGCAAAGTCGGAGACGTCTAGAGCTTCTCGACAGCGAATTCTGTCAATTACCCGGCTCAGATAATTACGAGCTAGAGATGGAACATAAACCCAGGCAGAACTTTGAAGTAGATCGGGAAACGTCATGTCTGCATGTGTAGTCTGCGTTTATTATAGTTTACTGTGGTGTGGCTGTGTGATTATGGAATCTTAAACATCATCTGAAATGTAAAAAAATAAATATATCTAACTTTTGGTGGGATCCATGTAACAGTCTGAAGAACTTCATTCAATTATGAGTTACAAATGGTGTCTAGCAATCTCAGCATAAACCACAATCATTTGTGTAGACTGTCTTTGGTGCGTTAAACTACATGGAAACTTTGTCTAGAATAGTCACACACACACACACTCTGGCCCATTGCTTCGCTTGGTGTGAACAATTACAGACAGAAATTCCTTGTCATCACTCCTGTCTTTGTTTGGATAACACTTTCCACCTCTCTCCAGGGGCTCAGCATCCCCGGCAGTTGATTTATTCCACATTGAAGGTATGCGGTGACACTACAGTAACGCATGACTGCTGCAAACGCACACTCACATAGACGCTGTGCTGCTCTTGTTTTGTCTGGATGTGTGCAGTCCGCTGGTATTTTGCTTTTCAGCGTTATCAAAATGTTTTGTGCGATATAAAGGTAGCATTTGTATGCTGCGTCTGAGGTAGATGAGGTATTCTATGAACTCTAAAAGATTAAACGAAACTCTTTTGTACTGTGCCTACATCTAAAATAGCATGTTTATGCTGTAGGCCCCCAGGTTATGTACAGACGTAAACGTTTATAGTTTTGGCTGACGACTGAAGTTGCCCTTTTTGCATTGAGCATTTAGCTCTGTTTTAAAACCTAGTGAGCTGTTTACTGCATTTGCCTTTTATGGCTGGTTGCTAATTGCATGGATGTGTTTATATACTGTACACGGAACAAAATTTGGGTTAATATAGTCAGTTTTTACCTTTTTTATGATTTTGTGATGTAATTGGAAGACAGATTTTTTGATGTCTTTTCAGTATTATACTATAGTGAATATTGGTATCATCAGCTATCAGAGATTATTTGTTTATTTAATTAATCTATTTAAGTCAAAATCAGATATTTGTGCATGCCCATTTTCTCTGTTGTTGCATGTAGATTACCTTTGTCCTCACATTCAGATCTTTAAAATCTTTAAATTAGCACTGTCAAATGATTAATCGCGATTAATCGCATACAAAATAAAAGTTTGCCAAATATATGTGTGTGTTGTGTGTAATTATTAAGTATATGTAAATACACACAAATTCATGTATATATTTAAGAGAAATGGGTTATGTACAAAATAGTTTTACTTATATATAATATAAATGATATAAAATTATAATAAATACAGATACTTGTAAATAAATATATACAGTACTGTGCAAAAGTCTTAGGCCACTAGTATTTTCACCAGCTAAAAAATGGTTTAAAGTAAGTTATTTCTATCTTTTGCTGTAGTGTGTCAGTAGGAAACATCAGTTTACATTTCCTAACATTCTGTTTGCCATTAATTGTAATAATCTAGTGAGATTTTTGTTTGCACAGGCAGTCTGACAACAGCCAGTGCTCCACAC
>JAHKKF010484289.1:0-18748 GCA_019740295.1 Labeo calbasu | reverse complement strand
TGCCAGTATTGTCCAAAACCCCACTTTTCTAGGGCATTTCCAAACGTTTGGAGGGCAGTGTATTTGCACTACAAACCAGTTTGTTTATAAATACATAAATACGTCAAAATAATATGATAAGAAATTCCAGTTTGCAGTATCAAGCAGGATAACCACCTGTTTAGCACTGGAAGCGGATGACACCGGAAGTCTCGCACATACAAGTTACAAATTGCTGTGTCAGCTCGCTCCTGCATTTTAAATTTGGTGGATACAGATTGAACGACAGCGACTTATGTGACCCTGGACCACAAAACCAGTCATAAGTGTCAATTTTGCAAAATTAAGATTTATACGTCATGTGAAAGTTAAATAAACAAGCTTTCCAGTGATGTATGGATTTGTTAGGATAGGACAATATTTGGCCGAAATACAACTATTTGAAAATCTTCAATCTGAGGGTGCAAAAAAATCAAAATATTGAGAAAATCGCCTTTAAAGTCGTCTAAATGAAGCTCTTAGCAATGCATATTACTAATCAAAAATCAAGTTTTGATATATTTACGGTAGGAAATTTACAAAGTATCTTAATGGAACATGATCTTTACTTAATATCCTAATGGTTTCTGGCATAAAAAGAGAAATCAATCATCTTAACCCATACAGTGTATTTTTGACTATTGCTACAAATATACCTGTGCTACTTAAGACTGGTTTTGTGGTTCAGGGTCACATATCAGCCTGCTGAATGCCACGACTGACCAATTAGAATCGAGTATTTCAGAGAGCCGTGTAATAAGGCATAACACTCTGTAAATCTGAGGCGTTTTATCGTCATTTAAAGGTTGATGCAGTGCCTTTCAGCGTGCTGGCTTTGAAAATGAGACCGGGAGAGATTTGACAAACACTATTAAACTTTGATAATGGAGTACAGTAGAACAGCTACAGCAGCTGTGTGGACAGATGTCCGAACCTGGGAGAAAAAAAACGCACAGTTATCCATCAAAGCAACAAGCGAACACACACACATACACACACACACACACACACTCACACATGCCATTTGTAGTATATTAACAAATTTGCATCTGTTGTGCTGATAGAGTTTTGCTATGTTTGAGTGTGTGTATGAGTGAGTGAGATGCCTATAATATCCCTAGTAAGGGGGAGGGAGCTGTCCAACAGCAGGTGCTGAAATCCACAGATGCACATGGAAATATTCCTGTCTGCATCCGAAACATAGCCATACGCTCCCCACGTATGATTTAGAGGCATATTTCCGATGCTCATAAATGTTTACTAAATATCATCCTGTAATGGAAATCACAGGAAATCACATCTAGGTGCATTTTAGAAACTCTGCCTCCTCTTTCCTCTTCCCCAGACACGAGCGTATCGATGTGAGACAGAAGCAGAGAAACTGATATTCTCCTCCTGCTGCTTTCATGAATTTCACTTGCAATGCAGGGGTCAGGCCTCTGCACTGAAACATTAGCTAGTCTATTTCTGGGCTTCCCCAGTAGTGCTCTTTCCTTTCTGGTTACATGTTTGCGAAGCATTTTCCTCTCTCACTTTCTCATCTTGTTCGCCTCTTTTTATTCATTTCTGTCTTGAGTCAGGGAAACGGTGGTCATATGTCGTGCTGTTCTGCACTGTCCTCCCCGTGACCTTGGAAAAGAGGCATGCGCCATGCTGTCGCTGTATTCGGCACAAGGCTCCTGTGGCTCGTTGGGGCCAAGGCCTCTGCGGGAATCCATCCAGCATGAAGGCTACAGTGTCGTTGCAGGAATTAACTGAGCGTGGCGTGATCACGTGGAAGGCTAGGCCTCTGTCTTTGGGGGGAAAACGAGGGCACGAGCGGCAGTCTGAACCACAAGACAGTTCATCTCACACACAAATGAGACAAGTTGCAAGGCTTTCTGTCAAGGTGGATAGGGGAGAATATTGCTATTTTTTTTTTTTTTAATTTCATGAATGAATGTGTTGGTTGCGTGTTAATTTTTCGACTCAGGATAGTGTGTGTTTACTTATAGTTTAAGAACGAATTTGTCCCTAGATGTGAAATAAACCTAGGAGGATAAGTTTTATGAATCTATTATTAAATTTAATATTATGAACCTTGCTCTATGGTATAGCTATATAAACATACATGTTTACTACCAAAAAATCATTTTTGAGCAAAGAAGTCCAATTTGAGCATCATTTCAGAGTTATTTAGTGTATTCGTTATTATAGTAAAGAGTATGTGTATATACACACACGTTTTTGTGAATTGTTGGGACTTTCCATAGACTTCTATAGTTTTTATACTGACCAAACAATTTTGTCTATCCCCTAACCCAACCCTAACCCTAAACCTACCCCTTACAGCAAACATGTTTGCATTGTTACATTTTCAGATAAACATCATTTACTATTTTTAATCATTTTTTTACATTGTGGGGACTGCAGGCTGGTATATATATATATATATATATATATATATACATACATATATATGTATATGTATGTATGTGTGTGTGTGTGTGTGTGTGTGTGTGTGTGTGTGTGACCCTGGACCAAAAAAACAGTCAGGGTAATTTTTTTTGAAACTGTGATTTATATGTCATAAATAAATAAATCATAAATGAATAAATAAGCTTTAAATTGATGTATGGTTTGTTAGGATATGACAATATTTGGCCGAGTTACAACTATTTGAAAATCTGGAATCTGAGGGTGCAAAAAAAATCAAAATATTGAGAAAATCGCCTTTAAAGTTGTTCAAATGAAGTTCTTAGCAATGCATATTACTAATTAAAAATTAAGTTTTGACATATTTACGGTAGGAAATTTACTAAATATCTTGATGGAACATGATCTTTACTTAATATCTTTACTAAATATGATTTTTGGCATAAAAGAAAAATTGATCATTTTGACCCAAACAATGTATTTTTGGCTATTGCTACAAAGCAGTGCTACTTAAGACTGGTTTTGTCGTCCAAGGTCACACACAAACACACACACACACACACACACACACACACATATATATATATATATATATATATATATATATATATATAAAATCTAAAATGTAATATTCCCTATAGAAATACTAAATACCCTATATACCCTAAACACTATAACTAATACAGTACAAATAATTCATCTAGTGTAATTATAATGTAAATTATTACAAATTTGAGCATCATTTTAGAGTTATTTAGTGTATTTGTTACTGTAGGTAAATGCTGTTAAAATATATACATTGTGGTGCAATAAATGTGTGTTTTTGTTTGTTCCTTTACTGAGGCAGTGTGTGGGAAAACCTAGTTTAGCCAGGTTAGAGAAAACAGCGCCATCACCTGGTACCAGAAAGACATGCATCCAGCAAACCTCCAAATTCTGCCCCTAAAAATCATCCGAGTCTCCACATACTCATAATTTCGAAATCAAACTGACAACAATCAGTGATTCTTCTAATAGTGTGTGTTTATTTGAGTCGCGAAGGGAAAAAACGAAAGGCTGAGTGTTACCTATTATCATTATCAAAATTACTAGAAGTCATTTAATTCTTATTAGCATCTCACAAACACTCAGCCTATTTTCCTTTCATTTTTCTGTACCTGTTTATTGAATCCACCCACACATTCTGACACACAAATGAACCCATTAGAATGCTGGCATTAAAAGCATTAAAAGCAGTTTAATTCATAATGAAGTGCTTCATTTTAGAGCAATTCTTTTCACTCTAATGTTGCCACAACAATGCTGATGCTTCAGTGATATTTGTGGCAGGCTATTTTCCATTATTACCTCGCTCAAGTCACATAAAATGAACGCATTATAAGACCTTCCCAAATACTTTTGAGGTACAATGTGACCCAGAGGGGAACCCTTGATATTGTTTGGCAATTTAGAGCTAGGTTTTGGGCATGTTATGCGGATTTGAATCCTACAAAAACAGAAAAGTTAAATGTAAGTTAAAGTAAAAAAATTAAAATTTGGATGTTTTTCATAATTAAATGTACTTAAAGCAATAGTTCACCCCCCCCCAAAAAAACTAAAAATATATTCACACTCATCCAAGATGCATATGAGTTTGTCGACACAGATTTGGAGAAATTTACAGTAGCATTACATAATTTGCTCACCAGTGGGTCCTCTGCAGTGAATGGGTGCCGTCAGAACAGTTGAAAAAACTAGTGCTGTCAAACGATTAATCGCATCCAAAATAAAAGTTTTAGTTTACATATGTGTGTGTACTGTGTATATTTATTATGTATATATAAATCCACACATACAGTATATATTTTGAAAATATTTCCGTGTATATATTTATATTCATATAATTGATGTTATATAAATTAATATTAACAATACTTTTATTTTTAAATATTTTTAATATATATAAAAAAAATTTAAATATGTACATGTATGTGTGTATTTATATATACATAATAAATATACACAGTACACACACATTATGTGAACAAAAATGTTTATTTTGGATGCGATTAATCGCGATTAATTGTTTGACAGCACTAATAAAACATCACAATAATCCATAAGTAATCAACACAACTCCAGTCCATCAGTTAATCTTAATGTGAAGGGAAAAGCTGCATGTTTGTAAGAAACAAATCCATCATTAAGGCCAAAATACCAGTCCATAATCCAAAATAATGCTTGTGTTTGCTTGTTGTGCTTGATTTCTCTCCTGATTCAGACAAGATTACTTTTTCACTGGAGAAAGCAATATTATGGGTTGAGGGCTCATATTTTAGTTGGAAACAATTGTTTACTTTGTGGATTATTGTGACGTTTTTATCAGCTGTTTGGACTCTCATTCTGACGGCACCCATTCGCCGCAGAGGATCCAATTGGTGAGCAAGTGATGTAATGCTAAATTTCTCCAAAACTGACCAAAAAAACAAACTCATTTACATCTTGGATGGCCTGAGTACATTTTAAGCAAATTTTCATTTTTGGGTGAATTTTTCCTTTAACACGCTCAATTGACAGCCCCAACCCCAACAGTGTATTTAGATGCACATATGATTCACACAAATGCACACAAGCCCAGCCATATCTCAGAATCGATAACAGGTCTGCAAAGAGTGTGATATGGCTGTGTGCTGGTGTAATTTTAGGTTCACACACTCTCCATGTTTGTGTTTATTCTGCTCATTTTTAAACGCCACTGACTGTGATTTACCTTTCACTACATAATTGAAAAAGAAAATCAATAGAACTCACTTGAGATTGCTGTCTCTCAGGAACTCTGACTCTTGGCTAATGAATCGATCCGGGGTTTTTTTCTCTCCACGTTTTGTTCTCAGCTGAAAGAGCAACCCACCTCTCGCATTCATATCCACATATCTCCAGCTGTCAATCAAACAGCCCGACTCCTGACATTACATATTAATTTCGACACATGCCATCACCACATCTCACATGATTGCAACATGGCTTGTTTAGCACCGCTATCACAAATCGATGGCAGGTGGAATTTGTTTCTGACACACATGGGCGTTTCTGAGTCCTGCAGTAATCTGTCCACTGGCAGAGGGAGGTGGAATCCATTGTGCATTTCTGATATCTACTGCAATGCTGAAACAATCCAGCCTGCTTCCACTCCAGATGTGGTGAGCACACATGACTGGGCGGATCAATAGTGCTGGCATGGGAAGCATATTGATTGGAGTATAATCACACGAGAAATGGCCGCTTCAAAAATTCACAATCAAGGCTTAGAGAGAGTGATTCTGTGTAATGTATATCACATCTGACTCAAGATATTGGCTGTGTTGAAATGACTATGGAATACTAACGTACTGCATACTGCCTTATATCTTTAAAAAATCGTTTGGGAAAAAAATTAGGTATTATGTTTCAAATACTATATAGTACGTTTTTTTACTATATGGTACATATTTAATTGTTTTACATGTTTTTGAAAGAAATGAACTTTAACATTAACAAAAAATTATATTCAAACTATTTCTTTTTAAAAATAAAAATTAAATGAAAAATATTAAGCAGACTTTTTTATGGCTAGCGTTTGCATATTTAATTTCGTTCTGTATACCTACTTGTTCTACAGATCTGAGTACTAATGTCAAATGCTACTGTTTTTGACATTTCTGACAGATAGTATCATGATGTTTTTTTGTGTTTGCCTTACCCAATGTGGTATCCTGTCAGCAATAACCTGTCCGTGGGCTTTTTGGATTACTGTCAGTTTAAGTGCCGGCGATGCATTGTTGCCAGATATTGCTATGAAAACGAATAAAAACAAATAAATGAAAAATAAAGCAAAATTAGTTTAGTAAATTAGATTAGTAAATCTTTTGTAAATAAGATAAAGATATCACTAACCCTAAACACCAACTCCCCATTTTATTAATTTAATAAAATGTCAGATTAAGTGGAAAAGACAAGTCCGAAAATGCTTATAATAGTTGGAACTGGCAACTAGTGTTAAATGCTACTGTTTTTGATAACATTGATAATGTTTCTAACAGATACTATCATGATGTTTTTGCATTTGCCTTATCAAATGTGGTATCCTGTCAGCAATAACCTGTCCACGGGCTTTTTTGATAACTATCCGTTTAAGTGCCGGCGATGCAATGTTGCCAGATATTACTATGAAAACAAATAAAACTAAAAAAAAAAGCAAAATTAGTTTAAATCTTTTGTAAATAATATACAGTAAAGATATCGCTAATCCCTAACGCAAACTCGCCACTTTATGAACTTTCTAAAGTATCAGATTAAGTGGAAAAGACAAGTCCAAAGATGCTTATAATAGTTGCAACTGGCAACTTTAAATGCTTAACGTTAAATGCTTCTGTTTTTGATAACATTTCTGACAGATAATATGATTTTGTGATTGCCTTACCGAATGTGTTATCTTGTCAGCAATAACCTGCCCAAGGGTTTTTTGGATTACTGTCAGCTTAAGTGCCAAATAAATAAATAACAAAATAAGCTAAATTAGTTAAATGTTTTGTAAATAAGATAAAGATGTCGTTAAACCTAAAACTCCCCACTTTATTAACTTTCTAACTTGTCAAATTAAGTGGAAAAGACAAGTCCAAAGAGGCTTATAATAGATGGATCTGGCAACACGGAGGCTGCGCCTGCGCCCTTACTCACAACTCTCTCAAGCTTCGTTCATTCCACCAACGTCTAGCAGCGATCATTTTCATACCAAAGACGCTAAACATTCTTGCAAACTGTCTAAACTGGTTTATACATGCAGACACTCATATGAGGAGTTTTAAAAAGAGAATTGGTCATTCAATGTTTTTTTTTTTTGTTTTGCATTCTTGGTGAATATTTTAGAAGTGTTTGTAACTATTGATCCGCACAGAATATTTATACAAGAAAAGTGAAAGAAACAAGTTCACTGGAAATAATGACAATTCTGCAGATTATTGCAGTGGAAATGTAGAAAATAACTACGAATATAATCAGAGATTCAATAGTGGTATTAGCTGTATTGTAAATAATTATATTGTAAATTTAAAGGAAACCTATTATGCACCTTTTACAATATGTAATATAAGTTTCAACTGTCCCCAACATGTGTCTGTGAAGTTTCAGCTCAAAATACCCCTCAGATCATGTATTATATTAAATCATTTTGAAAATGCTCATTATGAGTGAAAGCAGAAACATGCCGTTTTCGTGCCTGTATCTTTAAATGCAAATGAGCTGCTGCTCCCCACCCCCTTTTTTCAGAATAGAGCTGTGCCTTTACAGTTCGTACCTCAGATACTCTGCTAAAAAACATCTGTTTGGTTTTGATGATCATGTCTTTCATGTTAAAATCATGCGTTTTAAACCATACTAGTTCTCTTTCATGTCTTATTGCGCTTAAACTGTCAAATACACACAAGCTTATTTTAAAAACTCAAAGGGAGTTACAAAAACAGTTATGTCTGTGAAGGTAAAAAGCTGGGAAAGAAATCAGGTTTATATTAGATCTGTGTGGCAGCAGCATAATATAAAGTAAATAAATCAATAAATCTAATGCTTTTGTCTCCTTTGAGGCTGGGACTCTAAATAGTGTTCTGTGCTCGTCTGTGCAGCCAATGACTTCTGCCATGGCGTTACAACTAGTACATCATTGTCGCTTGCAAAAACAGAACTTTATTTGTTATTTAGAAGTCAATTTGTGAGAACTTCCGACCATCTAGATATATTGAGATGTTTGCCGATTGTTTCTGCATAATGACAGAATGAGAGCAACTCTCAACTGCCTCTAATCCTGACTCTGCATGCTGGGAGTGTGTGAACGGCAGCTGACTGAAAGAGCTGTGCCATTTCTGAAGGTCAGCGCTGGGGGTGGCCTTTATCTCCCTCTTACTTCCCTTATCTCTTAATCACAGCCATTACCACAAAAATGCTGTTTGTTTGTTTGTTTTGGGCTGTCGTATTACAGTGTTTGTGTCTTTCTGTGTGGCCCTCACAGCAGGAACTGAGACTGGGGAACACATTCATGCTGCCTGCTAACCTGCAACCTATTACACACACACATGCACAAAAATACGAAAAAGAAACACAAAGACACACAAGCAAAAATATGGGAATATGTTTGCTACTTGGCTCGATTACCTTGGGTTTACACATGCTCGTTTTGGACCTGTGTCCCATTGCTTAAAGATTAATGCACCCTCTATGATTCTTCAGCATCTCTGGGCAGGTAATTTCCTCCATCCGCTTTTCCGTAGATGGTGACCTCCTTTTACATGGCAGGTCTCTTCTCTCTAACCCATGTCGGAGGGAGTGTTATTAGACAGCAAACTGGCTGTGCGAGGTGAATGAGAAAGGGCAGCTCCAT
The DNA here is from genome assembly GCA_019740295.1 of Labeo calbasu. Lineage (NCBI taxonomy): Eukaryota > Metazoa > Chordata > Actinopteri > Cypriniformes > Cyprinidae > Labeo > Labeo calbasu. Next base: position 9,930 of record JAHKKF010484289.1, on the reverse strand, counting down.
GAAGATGGTTAATCTTGTGAGTTCCTCTCACCTTTGCCCAGGGGTGAGACATCTACACTGTATAATTACCACATAAAACTTGCAGGAAACACCTCCAGCATGCTTAGAGAAATATAGAGTCTAGGCTGTCATTCTCACCATCTCTTTTTCACTCGCTCTTACTCGAACTTTGCTAATTGCATCCCACTGTGAATGAGAGGAGAAATAGTTCAGAGAGTGGTTACTGTAATCTATGAGAGATCTAAATGAGGATATGCAGTAGACAATATAAAGCTAATTGTACAGCATTAAGGATGGGGGTTTTACTGTCTCCATTTGCATATTACATTGTTACATCAGTAGGCATACGTGACTGTCTCTATAGGTGAATGAACGAATTATTTGCTGAACCGATTCATTAAAAATTCAGTACAATTCAGTCCATTCAGAATGGATGAAACAAATAACAAAAGTCTTTATGAAGAGTCATTGTGTTTTTCAACCAACTGATTCATTCACTAATTCATTCAGGAATTAAATAACTGTTTTTAAGAATAAGTAATTGAATCATTTACACAACTGATTCATTTAAAATGCATTTAGTATAGAGATCGAGATATTAGAGATTGCATTCATACTTTACACATTTATATTATATAGAACATATTTTTTAATGGTTTCAAAGTTATTTCCAAAATAGTACATGCTTCAGATTTTCGAATGCTGCTACTGTTTTTATGAGTGGGTCTTTGAATCATTTACTCAACTGAGTCATTCACTGATTCATTCAGGAACGCCACTATTGTGTGTTGCTTGGAAATACACAAAGATTTATTCTCCTTTGGCCTACCTGATCTAATGACAAAAATGTTCTTCTGGGAACTTTTTCGCAAGGTGCGAAATACGTACCAATAAGTACATATCACTACAGTTTCCAACAGAAATTAACACTAGAGGCGGTAAAACAGCGAGCTCTTGTAATCGTTTTCGTACACAGTTATAATTAAAGCTCCATATGTTTCACTTTCCGGACATAACAAGCTTGCTTGTTAGCTCAGCTGGCACGGAATTGGACTTAGGATGCGGAATCCTTGGGTAAGAATCCAGTCAAAAACATGACTCGTGATGAAGGAGCCGAAAGATGAGAGTTCAAAAAACAAGCTAAAATGGCATGCTTGCGATTGCGTTTTTATGTCACATTCGCTTTTGTTTATTCTGTCGGGTAAGTTTAGGTGTAGTGCAGATGGTTTGTTATTTTAAAACACCACAGAGCATTAGTTATAGTGGCACTCAATGGACATTTCAAGCCAGAACTGCGGTGACACGTACAAAACCAACGTCACATAAAACATACCATATGTATGTTCATCTGTTCCATGGGAAAAAACTGAACACTCTTTTAGTGCCACTCAGTGGACATTTCTATTGGAAACTGCAGTGATATGTCCTTATTTGTACATATTTCGCACAGGCTCATCACTCCACAGAGAGAACAGAGGGGCGGGGCGAGCAGAGCTCATTAACATTTAAAGCAACCTCAACCAGAACCAGAGCTGATTTTGGCAAGGTGAAAAGGGTGTTGTTTTACACTACCATTGAGAATTTTTAACCAAAGTATATTATAGACTTTTCATTGAGACCCTAAAGAATCATATCAACTTGTGGAAAATGGGCATCCGATGACTCCTTTAAGAACAGCCAATTTGTCTTTCAATCACTTGATTCGTTCACAAACACAAATTAATTCAGAAATGAAATAAGGGGCGAGTCATTGAATCATTTACATGACTGATTCATTCGAAAAGCATTTAGTATATATATGTACGGAATATGTTAAGATTACATTCATGCTATTCACATTTATTTAACATAGAACATACATATTTAATAGTTGCAAAGTTCTTATCCAAAGCACATACTCATCTTTGAACTCTTTTATCGTGAGTCATGTTTTTGACGGGATTCGTACCCAAGGATTCCACATCCTAAGTCATATTCCGTGCCGGCTGAGGTACTGAACAAGAACAAGCATCTGGAAAGTGAAACATATGGAACTGTAATCACAACTGTGAATGAAAATGATTACAAGCGCTCACTGTTTTACCACCTCTAGTGTTCATTTCTGTTGGAAACTGTGGTGATACGTACTTATTGGTACGCATTTCGCATCTTGCGAAAAAGTACCCACAGGTAAATTTTTTTTATAAAGAGATCAGTTAGAATAATACACATGCATGTGTGAAACAGATTGTCTTACTCATTTCATGTCATAATATGTATTTGTTTAGAACTTCTTAAAATTCTAAAATTTTCTCTTTTTTGCCTGGTTTAAATTAGAATGCCAGATTTTTAATGGACAACTTTGTATCTCTCCATCATTTTCTCTCCCCTATTTCTCCCTCTTTCCATCATTCCATCTTGCTTGTTATCTCACCCGTATATATTCTCGGAAAACGTCCATACATGTCAACCAAACAGTGAGAGAAGAGACAAAGCCACTGAGTTAATTGCCCATCATTTACAGCAGATGGCTGCTGACAATATGCAAATGGTAGTGTGTGTTTTTGTGTGTTCACGCTGTTAGGGCATATGCGTGTGTGTGTGTGTATTATATGGTCCAGAGGAGGAGATTTGGTCAATGATTTTATTTCTCTTGATTGATAGTTAATGACTATAAACTGATAACAGCTGCAATTAGTGGTTGTAATTTTCAGTATTTTTTGAAACCTTATTTTTAAATATTTGAGCATGTAAAACATAATCACTGGTTATGAAATGGCATATTTTTTGATCTTATAGGAACACCCAAGATAAAAATAAGCGTATCATTACTTACTGTCATGTCATTCTGTATCCGCACATCCTTTCCAAACAATGAAAGTGAATGGTGACTGTAAGTAGGGTTGTCAAACGATTAATCGCGATTAATCGCGGTTAATCACAATTAATCGCATTCAAAATAGAAGTTTGAATTTGCCTAATATATGTGTGTACTGTGTAATTATTATGTATATATAAATACAAACACATTAATGTATATATTTAAGAAATATTTACAATTATATGTATTTATTATAGTTTTTATATAATTTATATTATATATAAATAAAAAATATTTTGTACATAACATTTCTCTTAAATATATACATTAATTTGTGTGTATTTATACATACATAATAATTACACACAGTACACACACATATATTAGGCAAACTCAAACTTTTATTTCTGTATTCGATTAATTGCGATTAATCGTTTGACAGCCCTACTGTAAAACACGCTCTCTTATGTTTATGTGACAGTAGCTCTTTTTATATTTATTTAAAGCAAGGCCCATGAGGGTTTGCATTCAAAATCAAGCACTCTTCATAAAGAGCATGGACTGTGTTGGTAATTTAAGATGGGTGGTTTGAATACTTAACATGAATTGAATAAGGGGCTGGGATCAATGGACCAGGCAGAAGCTCAGTCCACAGAGCGTGATCTATGTTCCAGTGAGCAGCACACAGGAAGCTGTGAAACCACAAGCGTGCAGAATCTTCCTGTCGCTGGATCGATACGGCCTCCGTAAACACTCACCCTCTTACTCTCTCGCGTGGCTATAAATCAGGACTCAGCGCATAGTGCTTCCTCAACAGACTGGGAGTGTGTGAGTGTAAATATGAGGGTAACTCCTTGGATATCAATAGTTGTATTCCCACATTGGTAATCCAAAATCTTTTGAATTGCTTTTGGGCGAATTATAAATTAGGCATTAGTGTTCATTCAGTGACAAATGTATTCTCAAAAGGCGATTTTATTGCTCAGAGGTTGCTCTCTCATAGCTCAGGAGAATTAACGGAGCTCTCTGTTCAAAAGTTTACATACACTTGATTCTTAATACTGTGTTGTTACCTGAATAATCCACAGCTGTGTTTTTTGTTAAGTGATAGTTGTTCATGAGTCTCTTGTTTGTCCTGAACAGTTAAACTGCCCACTGTTCTTTAGAAAAATCCTTCAGGTCCCATGAATTCTGTTTTTTGAGCATTTTTGTGTATTTGAACCTTTCCAACGACTGTATGAATTTGAGTCCATCTTTTCACACTGAAGACAACTGAGGGACTCATATGCAACTATTACAGAAGGTTGAAATGCTCACTGATGCTTCAGAAGGAAAATTTATGCATTAAGAGCTGGGGGTGAAAACTTTTTGAATTTGAAGATCAAGGTAAATTGAACTTATTTTGTCTTCTGGGAAGCATGTAAGTATCTTCTGTAGCTTCTGAAGGGTAGTACTAAATGAACAAATATGATATTTGAGCAAAATAAGAAAAATGTACACATCTTCATTCTGTTCAAAAGTATTGACCCCCAGCTCTTAATGAATCATGTTTCCCTCTGAAGCATCCGTGAGTGTTTGAACTAAATAAAAAAAGATGCATTTTATACAATCTCTATTATTTTGGTAAAAAAAAAAATTAAATTTTGCAGACTCTGCAAGATGTATGTAAACTTTTGACTTCAACTGTATATTTTGTTCCAGTCTTATTATTTTGAAAGATTTTTATTTAATTTTATCACTTAGTCTAAGTTGGTTCTCAAAGGGTTCTTGCCTGATGAGATTATCCTTATTAATGAGGCATAAAGCAGATGTGGTCTTGAAGTATATCAAGTCTTGTGTGAAAACATGAAACGAGCAGTCTGTTAAAACATGTCCCTCTCTCACGCTGCATATTTTGATTAGATTAAATATTTGCTATTAAGTGTTATTGGAGCCAGATGGAGTCTTGTTCATTTTACAGTAATTAGGACAAGACGAATCACTAATGAAACACACATACACACACACACACACACACACACACTGTGTGGTGCTTCAGCATCCCTTCATCTGTTCACACATGATGCAATTTGATCACTGCAATGTGTTGTGATGTCAATGTCTGGATAAAATAACACTCTGCTTCCGTTCAGTGTTGTCGGACTTGCATTTGATGAACTCTACAACTCCATAAATGTGCTATACTGTAATTAAATAGCAGGTTTTTATTTTTACACCACTTCTGCTTTCTATTAAAAAGGATATACCAGTTGAGGTACTATATCAGACAGTAGTGTTGCCTTGAAATCAAGGATACACCTCCAGTGATCGAGTCGGTGCATCACAGCTGGCCTTGAGTGCGTATTCGGGAGCAGAACACAGTGCTCAGTAACCGGCTTCAAAGCAAGGACGACCTCTATTGGTCAAGATCCAGCACTTGCACCACAACTGCAGAGGGAGGAATAAACTGCCACTTATCTGGCAATATTCATTTGAAATGCAAATTCTGAGTGCCATGGAAATAATCACTTGACAGCAATAACAAAAATGGTCAGTGTTTAGCTTTTTAAAGGGATAGTTCACCCAAAAATGAAAACTATCCTATGATTTACTCACCCTCAAGCCATTCTAGGTGTATATGAATTGATTCTTTCAGATGAATAGAATTGTAGTTATATTAAAAAGCTTTATAATGGCAATGGGTGTTGAGATTTTGAAGTCCAATAAAGTGCATCCATCCATCATAAAAAGTACTCCACACAACTCCAGGCGATTAATAAAGACCTTCTGAAGCAAATCGATGCATTTTTGTAAGAAACATATCCTTATTTAAAACTTTATAAACCATAATCTTTAGCTTCCGTTAACTGTCGTATGCACGTTCACGAGTGGCGTTCCTGTAGATGACGTAGGACGTACACAAACACATTAATTTACTTCAGAAGGTTTTCATTAACCCGCTGAGCCGTGAAGAGCACTTTTTATGATGGATGAATGCACTTTTTTGGGCTTCAAAATCTCAACACCCATTCACTGCCATTATAAAATTTGGAAGAGCCAGTACATTTTTAAATTTAACGCCAATTCTATTCACCTGAAAGAATAAAGTCATATACATCTAAAATGCTTGAGGGTGAGTAAATCATGAGATAATTTTCATTTTTGGGTAAACTGTTCCTTTAAGTAATTTAGAATATTCAGATAAATTCCAAGAACATTCATAAACAGTTTTTTCTTTTTTGTTAGCTGGGTTAAAAAGGCCTTGACCCATCCACATTGGTGAGCTAGCCAATTAGCTTATGTAATTTATTACCAGATATGCTAATAAAACCATGCAGCATATCATCTCTAAATACACACTCTAGTTAGCAACACATCTTGCATGTGTTTGCTCATTAACTGCCAGTGCAACCCCTCACTCTCTTTTCATACAAGCCTCCACTTCCTCATCCCCATCACTTGCATCACTTTCCGCCTGCTAGCGGTGTGTGTGTAGCTCTTTGATCCTTCCCGATCGGAGGATAAACACGGGTCCCGTCCTGAAGCAGAAAGCCATTATATGCACTCTGTGTCTGCAGCCGCCCGTCATGCATCGCGAGGCTCAGATCCCGGCGAATCAAAGGTGTCCATTCTACCTCTAGCTCTGGCATGAATATTAATGGGTGCTGTGGCGGCTGCCCTCCTCTGTGATGTAATTGCAGTGCTGAGTGCCTCCGTGCCACAGAGTTCATCCAATACAAAATAAAACACAAGGACCGACCACACCCCCTCTGTGTTCTAGCTTGTTTTTGACAGGAGGAAGTGAAATACACTTTTTCAGTGCTAAAAAAAAAACTCCTGAGATTAGCACATGCTCCGCAATTTGGAAGAGATGGTTATATAACACTTTTACACACACGTTAGTATTCAGGACAGAACAACTGCCTCTTTTCTTCATCTGATATGACTTTCTTCGTCTTTGTGACCATCTGCCCGCAACACATATTCATATACACAACTGATGAGCTCTATATCCATTCATATCTGAGACTGTCATTCATCTGTGCAAGATACACATCCCTACATACACTAAACATACACCCTGTTGAATATTTCAGTACATTTAGGCCTACGCAATTTACTTAAAATCTGAAATGCACATTTTATTCATTATTATTGATTCAGTGTATGATTCTCGCATGTGTGCTCTTACATCTATGAGGTTAAAGCCTTCAAAAATGCTACTGAATACAGTGTAGTCCAATTACAGATGTATGTGAAACATACAGCGCAACAGTTGTAGTCAGATTCCTAAATTAATAATTTGAATGATTCAGTTCTTCTACTGAATCAAAGACAGCACAACCAGTGTAGTGGATTTTAGTGAATCAAGCACATAAAGCACAACCTGTGCAGTAGGCTACGATTCCCGACTCAAATGAGTCATTTTGGTAAATCAAATATTTGCAGCTTAATTACAAGTAACTGTGTTTCTGAGTGGTTGTTTATGATTCAACATAAATGCAACCTCAACACAGTGATGAGTTCAGCTGTAGCGGTTTAACCAACTTATCCACGAGTCTGGTCTAATTACAGAATGACTCTTATGAACGGTTCTTTTGAGTGAATCAAAACATACAGTACAACATACAGTACAACCAATGTAGTCAGATTCCTAAATGAATCAGTTTAATGATTTGGTTCGTGTTAGTGAATCAAAAACATCACAACCAGTGTAGTTGAATTCATAAATTAATCATTTTTGGATTCATCTCAGCAAAATACAACTTCTGCACAGTAATGAGTTTAGCTGTAGTGGACCAACCAACTTACCAAATAGTCTAACTTAAATCTAATTACAGAATAAATGACTCTCATGGACCAGTTATTTTTAGTGAATCAAAACACGCAGCACAACCAGTGTAGTCAGATTCCTAAATGAATCATTTGAATGATCCGGTTCTTTTTAATGAATCAAAAACAGCACAAGTGTATTGGGATTTCTGAAGGAAGCAGTCCTACTAGTCGGTTCTGTTCAATGAATCAAATGCATAAAGCACAACCTGTGCAGTAGGCTACAATTCCCGAACGAATGACTCTAAAGAGTCTTTTTAGTGAATCAAATATTTGCAGCCTAATTACAGCTAGCTGTGTTTTTGAGTGGTTGTTTCTGATTCATCTCAGCAAAATACGACCTCAGCACAGTGATGAGGTCAACTACAGGGATTTAACAAATTTACACACTAATTACAAAATGAAAAACTCTTATGAATCAGTTATTTTTAGTGAATCAAAACATACTGCACAACCAGTGTAGTGAAATTTCTGAAGGAATCAGTCCTGCGAGTCGGTTCTATTTAGTGAAACACATTAAGCACAATCTGTGCAGTATAGGCTATGATTATGAATAACGAATGACTCTAAAGAGTCTTTTTAGTGAATCAAATATTTGCAGCTTAATTACAACTAACTGTGTTTCTGAGTTGTTGCTTATGATTCATCTCAGCAAAATACAGTACAACCTCAGCACAGTGATGAGTTCAACTGTAGCGGTTTAACCAATTTACCCACTAGTCTAATTACACTAGACTAGTCTAATTACAAAATGAATGACTCTTATGATCCGGTTCTTTTTAGTGAATCAAAACATACAGCACAACCAGTGTAGTTGGCTTCCTAAATGAATCATTTGAATGATTCAGTTCTTTTTAGTGAATCGAGAACAGCACAACCAGTGCAGTGGAATTTATGAAGGAATCAATCCTACTAGTCTGTTTTATTTCTGTTTCTATTTAGTTTAATCAAACACACAAAGCACAACCTGTGCAGTACAGTAGGCTACGATTCCTGAATGAATAAGAGTCTTTTTAGTGAATCAAATATTTGCAGCTTAATTACAACTGTGCTTCTGAGTGTTTCATTCATCTCAGCAAAAAATGGAGATGAACCAGTTCTTTTAAAAAAAAATAAAACATACAAAACATTTGTTTCATTTTACTGAAACATAAACATGTAAAGCAACCAGTGTAGCAGCTTTTGATTCCTGAACGAGTTATCTGAGTCTGTTTTTTAGTAAAAAAAAAAAAAAAACACACACATGGAGATTAATTACAGCTAACTGTGAGTTGCTGAGTTGGTTGTTCATATGATGTGTAGTTAAAGACACACATTATGAGATTTTCCAGCTGATTCCCCAATCTGAATCGGAAAAGATCAACTTCAAGTGTTTGTGGAAACACAATGCCATGACTGACTTTAATTTTTAAACTTGACACTGTTCTAAGCATCACTGAGTCTCAGTTTCTGCCAAATTACTCTGTGATAAATCCTATTGTGGTGAAACTTGGGAAGTGACCCTGTGTGGTAAATTCTTTATCGGCAGCCACTGCTGAGACGTGGAGCTTAACAGAAATTCTGCTGTACTGAAGTTCTGAGTACTTTGAGGTTTTTTTCTCTCTCAATCTTTTGGGTTTATTTGGCACGTTGTTTGTTTGTCCTGGATCTGTCAATCATGTGTTATGTGACAGATTAGAGAATAAAAACCAAAAGGATGGGAGAGACAGAATGCGGTAATCACCAGCACCATCCACTCTGTGGAATAAGACCCAGTTCTGTCACGCTTTTCCTCAGAAAAGCTTATATGTGCACTATCGAGACTGCTGGAATGAGATCCAACCTTCAGGTCCAGACAGAGAATAGTCTGTAATTCTATCCCTGATGAGTGAATAGACATGCACACCTTAGATTAGGGATTTGAACAAACATTTAACCCTAAGTATTAAACTTTGGCATGTAACTTATCCAATTCTATTTGTGCTGCAGTTTATCCTAAACAGTGCCTTTTCTCATATCTAGTTCAGAATGTCTGATTCATTCTAGTGAATTGGTTCATCCTGAACGAACCTCTCCATCTCATATGTAATTTAGAATGTCCCATTCATTCTAGTGAATCATTTCACCCTGAACAAATGTCCCTTGCATATCTAGTTAAAATCTCCAATTCATTCTAGTGAATCAGTTCATTCTGAACAAACCTCTTTGTCAAATTTAATGTCAAATTCATTCTAGTGAATCTTTTCATCCTGAACGGTCCTCTCTTTCATATCTAGTTAAAATCTCCAATTCATTCTAGTGAATCAGTTCATTCTGAACAAACCTCTTTGTCAAATTTA
>JAHKKF010484288.1:0-18873 GCA_019740295.1 Labeo calbasu | reverse complement strand
ATATTCTTGTCTAACTTACATCCCTGCTCCGGCATCGAAACAATGGAGGTTGGACTGTTACAGCTGATCTGAGGTAAGAGCTCATGTCAATCAACTATGGTGGGAGCGGATCCTCTGTCATGTGACGCCACAACGACAGGCATCGGAGAATGGCTCGATTTGAAAAAGGGGATATTATTTTTACAGATTAATTAAAAACCACTGCATGGATTTTTATTGTTATAGGTTAGATTTGTACATACACTGTTAACACACATCAATGTTCAAACAACATGTAAAAGTGAAGTTTGCATATGATGACCCCTTTAAAATTATGCCAATTATTCCTGCCACTTGTTTCTACCACTGAAAAAAAAACAAAAACCCTTGACTTCTTTTCAATTCTTTTTATTACGTAACAATCTCCCAATTCAATTGCATGTTATAAAGTTAGAATTGCGAGATATAAACAGTTTTGAGAAAAAAAAAAGTCAGAATTGTGAGATATAAACGCACAGTTCAGAAAAAAGTCCTATTTGTAACATGCAACTGCGACTTACATACAATTCTAACTTTATAACTTCCATAACCTTCCTTTTCTCTTGTTTTTTTCTTCTTTTCTTCCAACAAAAGAAAAAAAAAAGATTTTGAAGAACATGATGGTGAGTAAATAATAATTGAATTTTTGGGTGAACTACTTATTTTTGGCTTCAGATTCCTATAGAGGATATTTCAGGATCAACTGCTGTTGCAGTAAGCGATCATCATTCACTATGACTGGTGTCAGTGTGACATTGTAAGTGCGTGCTGTTCCTCCCAAAGGCCGCAGCGCTGTTTCTATCACTCTTTAGGGTCAGCTGAAGGATTTAACATATGCCGTGTTCCCATTAAACAGACACAGTCATTTACCAGTGCAAGTTCCAGTGCTTTTAAATGTCCATTCAGGGTCCCAGAATGAGTGATATTAAACATTACCTTTCAAACGGCTTAAACTTTGGCTGGAGTCCCCGTCGACACGGACTGAATGGGAATGGTCTTCTGGATACGATGAGAATGAATCACCGGTATCTTTGGGCTATGTACCGAGAGTGTGTTTGGCCCACAGCATTAGAATGCACTTCATGTACTTTTCTGTTCTCTGTATCAATCCTTTGACATTCAGCAGATTGAAGCAAATGTGAAAGAGGAGAATATCTTTCCTGTGGGCTTAAGTATACGCCACACAGCCCGCAGCTCAAAAAGAGAAGCTTCCTTTTATGAATAAAAATGTATAGGAATATCTCTGCTCGTACTGAACAAAAATGTATTAGTCTTGGCTTTTTATAATTCCGCTCTGTGAGAAGCAAAAGAAAATTGATATTGTATGTAATATCTAAAGTGAATGGCTACGTGATTTATTTTGCATTTGCTATTGTAGAAGAAACATTTCACAATTTTAAAATTATACCGCCACTATATGAACTCCTACAAATGTACATTGTTGGCACATCTTGTTTTGCTTTGTTCGTCTTCCTAAAAGATTCCCCTCACTTTCAACATCTACATAAAAAAGATTCATTAAGGGTGCACTACGAATTTTTGGGCTCTCTGTCGTTATCTGTAGTTTAACTATAAAATTGCAAGTTGTTGTGGAACTGTTCTTCTTCGAGGTATATGCATGATTTTCTGTGATCACCGTATGCAAACTGATCTGACAAGCTACATCACTGAGTCACTGACAGTTAGAAGAAAGTCCCACACGACGAAAAATACATAGTCTGAACTATTATGTAGCACATCAAGTACGTAAGAAGTTTTCATTAGGTCAAAACAGTGGCTTTCCACAGCCTCAATATGCATGCCACAGTATCCAGAGCTGCTTTTGTTTGTTTACAGACAAGATGCAAGGATAAATGATGAAAGTCTAGATTTTTTTCCACTAAAAAATCTAAATTGAACCTATTCTCTTAACACAAATGTAGGCAAGTTACTGGTGCATGCTTCTCCAAATAGGAAAAAGCTTTTTATCATTGTTCAGTAAATTCTTGATGGCTGAAGTAAATGAAGTACAAAATACTAGACATACATTCAAGTAAAACAGCTTGTAAACAGCAGTTCACATTATCTGTGCTGAGCTGCATTGGTGCTGGAGCTTTGGAGTGTTTTCTTTTCTATGGATTGGCCGTCAGACAATATTCCCATTACCTGACAAATGTCACTTAAAGGAAAAGTTCACTTCTAGAACAAAAATTTACCGATAATTTACTCACCGCCCTTGTCATCCAAGATGTTTGTGTCTTTCTTTCTTTATTTGTAAAGAAATTATGTTACCTGAGGAAAACATTCCAGAATTTTTCTCCATATAGTGGAGTTCTATGGTGTCCGCGAGTTTGAACTTCCAAAGTAAGGTTTCGATGGAGCTTCAAAGGACTCTAAACAATGCGAGCTGAGGAAGAAATGTCTTATTTAGCGAAACAATCGATTATTTTCTTTTTGTACACAGAGTTTGTACTGAAGTTGGAGGAGAAAATGAGATGGCAGTTCTTCCGACATACCCTAACTGTATTGACCCGGATTGTATACAAAAGTATACAAATTGTAATTTTTTTTGGAAAATAACCGATCGTTTCACTAGATAAGATCCTTCTTCCCAGGGGCGTCACTAGGGCTAATCATTCGGGGCTTGAGCCGTTTTTGTAATGATTTCCGAGGAATTCACAGAATTTGTCAAAGTTTAAATGAAATAATCAAAAGCCGGTCATTACACTTTAATCAAATCGCGATATGAACTAGTGTCTGTAAATATAAAATGGCAAAATATCATTTAAATATGAAGCCTGTATGTTCTGTGTGTCTCTTTATGAACGAATGGCGTAGACGCATACATGGTTTCCTTTACTACACACACACTAAAGCGCGTGTGATGCTTGCAGTGATTTCAGCGTCTGCCATAAAAAAAAAAAAAAAAAATGCATTAACAACATCTCCAGAACTGCTCTGAGAGTGCTTCGTGAGCAGTTCCCTGTTTCATTTGAGTAAAACCAGGGTCATATACTCACAAAAATGTAAAGGTATTCATGACAACCCGTCAAAATAGCTTGTAGACATTGTGCCAGAAATGTATTACTATCATTCAGTAGAATGTGCATACCTACAGTACTACTACTACTGTTGAAAAAATCAATAAAACTTTGTTACACAATATTTCTTCCATCTTTTAAATTTTAATAGTACATCCCCTTTATTTGCCAAAAATAAAATTTAATTTTCAGTCATTAAAAGACAAATTAATATTTTATGCCTTTATTTGATAACCAGAAAAATGTAAATCCACAACACAGAATTTCATAAGGCTGTTATAGAAATAAATAAAAGTTGTTTTATGCAATCAAATAAATAGACATGCTAAAACAAATTTGGTAGCAATAAAACACAAGGTCGAAAGCACAAAATGACTTCGCCCACACGATCAGTTCATGATCTGATGTTTTCAGAGTATCAGAAGATAAGTGAGTCAGGTCATCGACCTTTTTTCTTTGTTTAATTTGCACACTGAACATGGGTTAACTTGGAGCTCTTATTTTTGAACTCGAGATTAATTAATTTAACTTTATAATATATAACATGTTTTCCCGGGGGGCATGCCCCCAGACCTCCCTAGAAGGATCCAGGTTTACCCACTAGCCCCTGATGTTTCCGGTTTGCTAGCCCCTTCCACTAGCCCCTTCTAAAATCCGGTTTGCCTTTCCGCGGGCTAGAGTGCCACCACCAGACCCAGGTCTTAGGTCACTAAATATGTCTCATCTTTCAGCAATGCTAGCATGGCAGCACCAAACACACCAGGTTTTCTCAAGATGCATCTACTTTTGAATTGCTCCCACGGTACTTTGACGCCACATGCCGAGCGATCTGCGCAGCGCGACGCATCCTGAACAAGCCTAATATCAACAATGGCGGACGTTGCGTTGCTTTAGATGTCCATAGCTTTGTGAACTTCGGCATCCAAACACGGCAAATCCAATGTGTTTGTGTTTAGCTGCTATTTCAAAAATGGCATTCAAAGGTTTCTGTTCTTCTTGTTGCTTCTGTTCTTCATGGTAACCCCCATCCCCAGCCCCTGACGCAAGTGTTTCTTACTTTTAGACCGGCAATGTTTAGGTGCTACTTACAAACCATTTTTCCTGGTTCAGAGATGGTGCTTTGGGTGTCGGAAGACAAAGAACTGATTTGAAACTATAGGCTCTGACTCTGAACCAGGACTCAAACTGCCTTGGTGGAAAAGGGGTATTAGTGGCAGCCATGGATATATATATATACATATATATATATATATATATATATATATAGATAGATAGATAGATAGATAGATAGATAGATAGATAAGGTATGTTTCCATCCCCCTGTTTTTATGTGCATTTTGAAGTATCACATCAGAAAACTAGTGATGGAAACACCACATTTCGAATAAAAATCCTTTAATTCGGGAAGAAGTTCTTACCTTTGTTTGAGGTGGTTTTTGACTTTTGCGAAAAAGGGTAAACGCAAATAATGGGAGATGGAAATGCATTTACCGAATAAATTCGTTCATACGCATCAAAAAAGTCGTGTGACTTTGCGCTATGCGGCAGCAAAACTCCTAGACCGATCTCGTTCCACAGCATCTGAAATGTTGTTTTGGTCATTCTGAAATGCCTGAGCAAAGTCTGTCATCAAAGCATTTCTGTATATAATTGCCTCCCAGAACTGTCTGACACAACTGCGTTCCCAAACAGCAGGCATCCACCTCCAAAAGAAATGATCACATTTATTGTGTTTCGTCTGCTCGCTCTGAGGCGCAAGTAATTTATTATATATGAAAATGACTATATGCAGTGGTTTCTCCTACTATTCTTAGTAGTATATAGTGTCAGTTTATCAGGAAGTGACAATGTTGTTCTCTTTGACTTGTTGAATGGAAACGGTGCTTATTCGCAAATGTTTTATGCAATGTCCCAATTTTTGCGCACAAGTTAAATTCGCGACTTCGGATGTTTCAGAAGACACTGAGACACATTCCCCATGTCAGAAGCTGAGAGTGTAGTAGTTGAAGCAGATCATTCAAGTTTAACGGCACATTCGCCAAACAGTTGTCAGTTGTTTGTTTGTTAGCAAGAATGCTGATTTGCTAGTATAGCTTTTGACAGCTTTGACAACACTCAAGACGACATGCGGCTGCTCTCCTGCTCCATCTGTGATTACTACGCTCTCAGTCACTGTGTTGTTTTCGTATTTGGTCTAACTACTTCAAGAATTACATTTATTTTTCTTAACCCACAGGTTAATTGATTCATTTTCATTTTATGCACAGTGTAATTTTTGTGAGGTGTTCCAGCTAATAAAATTATGTTCTAAGAATGCTTTCAAACATTTATATTAAGTTATGAAAACGTTATTTCTGAATGTTCTCGGAATGTCTAAAAAACAGTTCTTTTTTAATGTGTTCATGTTAGAGAAAACTTTAAGGGAACATTTAGTTTTATAATTTTACAAACATTATGGGAATGTCCAACTGAAATTTTCCAGAAAAACATTCCATGAACAATGCACAATGGTTTTGTGCTTAACTTTTAAGAATGTTATAAAATACAAACAAACAAACAAACAAACAAAACAAAACAAAACAAAAAAACCCAGAAATATTTTGCAAAAATTATCCCTGTTCACATGTATCTGTGAAAATGCTGTACACCAGTGTACATGCCTATAGACAGAACATGTACCACTTATGCGTATGACGTCACCATTTTCACAAGTTTGTGTTTTTATAATTTACACAGAGATGGTAATGCTAAAAAATGGTCACGAAAAAAGCATGTTTTCAAAATGTTTGCGTTTTCAAGCCTCCAAAAAGCCACTGTAGTATAAATGAACAGCCAAAACACATGAAAAGTATTCTGTTTAGTTGAAAACGGTGTCTGCAAACACCCCCTCAGAATGTTCCCTGTTAACTGGCTCATAAAACTAAATGTTTGCCAGTGACGCAAAAAACAAACTTAATTCAACGTATATACCCTAAAACTGCAGTAGCTGTATTTTACATATTTTTCTCAAGTAAATATGTCCTGTTTTAAGTATGCTTAGATATTGTTTAAATTAAAACAAGACAAAAATACAGTGCAGCGAAACAACCCATGCTGACAATCTAGGTAGAGCTGCTGAAATATTAAATATGGCTGTTGGCTGTTGAACGTCGTATGTATGCATTGTTCTATATATTTGTTTCCTGGGGTTGAGAATCCAGAAATAGTCAGTGTGACAGAGTGTACAAGCCATAGGGAACGCTGATAAATGAGCTGACAAATCTTGTTTCTGTAAGATCTTGACAGCAATGCAAGTGGCATGTAATTCTCTGCTGTGAGAGAGCGAGGGAAAGGCTAGCGGACACCTAGAGCGCCCGACCCGGCTCCGGCAGCCTCTGGGAGACCATGTGATTTTAGTTAGAGCCCGCGTATCTGCAAGACATCGCATATATGTTTTATTCAGCGATAAAGACGCTGTTTAAGTCAACAGTCCACAGTTGCAATACAAAAGAGAAGTGACAGATTATTTATTTATTCATAGTGTGTATGACACGATCATCAGGCATATCCAAATAGACATATATCAACAATAATCGCAGTTAACCCCTATCTTGTAGATCACAACAGCCTAACAGTTCCAGAATCAAACGCTTCATTCTTTTTCTCCATAGCGGAGTTAATTTTAACAATAACTGATAAACCAAGACAGACCCGCTCTGAGGTTGTTAATCCGAGGTTGCTCTGATACAGTTTCTCCATTGTATTTGATTTCATATTTGATTAACGTCAGTGGCACAGAGTCAAGGATGTGCAGTTCTTTCCCTCACTAAAGCCTTAAAGCACTTTATTCTTCAGCCTTTGTCTTTTTGTCCAATTTTTATTAATGTTTTTTGCTTCAAAACAGTTTGTAATGTGATTCTTCTCATAGATGGTTGCTTTGGTTTATAAACTGTAACACTTTAAAAAAAAAATATCTATGGGAGAAATTAACGGGAAAAATACGAAATAGTGTGAGGGAACTAATGCAGTCCATTTAAAGGGATAGCTCACCAAAAAATGAACATTTCTTGATTATAGGAAATACAGACATTGGAAATACACTGAAAATATGCCTTTACTGTATGTACATTTCTGCAACATCGTAATTACGTACCTTTCTGCATGTTTTGCGGCAGTTTCAAAGTGAAATGTCCACAGAGTGTTGCTAAAACACACACTCAATATGTGACCACGGTGCATATTGCTGCGTTTTTATTAGGCTGCTTGAGGTACGTATTGCGGCTGTTCAGAATTGAAATATCCAGGCAGTGTCGCTAAAGTGTGATGCTGTATCATGTTGGAAATACGCCCTACACCAAACCAAACCCTAAACCTAACCGATAGTCTTAACAAATGCAAAAGTGATATAAAAACGCATTTGTTGAGGCAGCCATGCTATTTTAACTACCCTAATGCGGATTTGAGCTTTGTCGAACCGTGGTTTCACAGCGTGCGTACCGGAGGTGTTCATCACTCAAGCGCAACGCCGTATTGCGTGAGCTACTGAGCAAAGCTACTGAATTAGAAAATTCATGCATATGAAGCCGTATATGTGATGACAACACATAGTTTTAAAGTCATAATGCAATATTCTGCAAGTAATTGTGTAAAAGTTAGGGTTTATTAATCAAAACTCTGTACCTGCAAATCATACTTTGTGTAAAAAATTGTGTTTTGCAGAAATGCATATAGAGGCACGTATTTCCAATGAGCCTATGTTGCTGTTTACTCACCCCCAGGCCATCCAATATGACTATCCATATTACTTTGTTTTCTTCAGCCAAAGAGAAGAGGAAGACATTTCAGATTTTTCGTCATTTAATGCAACTTATTATAATATAGTTTAACATAGACCATCATAGACCATATTTTTTAGAAAAAAATGACAAAATAAATACACAAACAAACAAATAAATAAATACATTTCACCGCTCTGTTCACCATGGTCCAGCACGGTTTGCTTCAGGATCTCTTTCGTGACATAAGCAACAAGAACCAGCCCACTGTTTACAAGTGTGCTGTCCAAAAGTTGAATGTTCCTTGCTGTATATTAGTATTTGAGTCAGTTGTAGAAAGTGGTCCGTTTGTGTGTGTAACCTGGCTCGTGAGTCCTGTGCCGCTGTGGCTTATGGATCTTGAATGGCCTGGGGTGAGTAAATAATCAGGAAATGTTCATTTTTGAGTGAACTATTCCTTTAACTGCTGGGGATTATTATCATAATGTGATAAAGTAAAAGTAGTTCTGGTACTTTCTAGTGGGAATTCAACAGGGCAGGAGCGTGACTAGACCCCAGATCCTATTTTCTGCTTTTTACAACCACTGGGTCTCCATCACTCTTTATTTTTTATGCGTGCACTGCAGCCATTTTAATTGCAATGGCAATTGATTTAATATGCAGTGGCTGTATTTTAACACCCCATCCACGCCGCACGCGAGCAACACGACTCGACAGCTTGCTTGATTATAATGGGCGCTTTCTCTGTGCACGGGCAATGAGCTTCACGCTAAAGTGCCGGCTCAAACAGTCAGGAGAAATTGTGCAGTGGACCCCGCGATGTGCGCTTGGAGTGAAGACAGTGATTATAATGGGTGTGTTCTAGATGATAAAACATTAAAACATGCAAAGGAAACATTCACGTCCATTTATTATATCGCTACTGTATGTTCATAGGGCTCTATTTCTGGTTACAGCAGGACAAATAAACTCTAAATTGTTGTGTTGTGCTCATACCCAAGAAGCTTGTTTTATTTTATTAGAGAGAAACTCAAACCTGTGTGTGTATGCATGTAAAATAATATTTAATAATAAAATAAATATATATTATTATACAGTGATTATATGAATGCAGATAACATGCTTTATGTGCCACCCCAATATTAGACAGTAAAACAGCATATAGTTGATGTTGGGAATCACAAATACTGAAGCGCATAGTAGTGAAAAATTGCAGACTAATAACTGAAATTAGCCTACTTTTTAATCAAATGGACCAGCCTACTTTGGTCAGAAACAGAAACACATTCAATGCATAATTTAACTGGGACAACTTCATCTCACAGTGTATCTCTGATGTCTAAAAAGGATTGTGGATCAGTCTTGAGTCTCCTCATGCCGCTGCTACACGCTATGCACCCAGGGCCTTTTCGTTTTCTTAATCGGATCCATTTAAGAAGGTATGAGCCATGTGCCCCCATCCGTAGTGTGATTTAGGAGGGTATTTATAAACCCTGCGAGAGGTCTTTTAGAGCAATAAATGAAATTAAAAACCAGAACATTGGACTCATCCCAGGGTTCATCAATTAGAATTATTTACACAGTGAGCAGTTAGACTTTGAACATGAACACCTAGTCAAGGGTGTGCTTGATTATTGGAGATGAGGAAACTTCCTGCAATGTCGGGACGCCGTTTGCTATTCCAGGTCTTACAGATTTTCCCAAGCAATTTCTTGCAAGCAATTACGGCAAGTTTTACTTCTGTACACAAATCTGTTTTGTCATCAGTTACATTCAAGCAGTGTGAGGCTTGAGAGTCTTACCTCACATTGTAACGCCACATAATCCCAAATGCCACGATCAAAGAATCATCTAGCGTGACGCTGATGTAGATAGTTTTCACAGCCCTGACAAGCCCGGAAGGTGAGGCTGCTGTGCGGGTAGAATGTAGAATACATCACTTTGGCATTTTCTGTTAGTGTTCTGAAATAAACTAAAGATATTTACATTCATACAACAGACTGTTGTGATTGAGCAGTCCAATAGCACTAGAACTTTCCACTTTTTCTGGAAATGACATTGTTACATCAGTACACTGTAAAAAACAATTTGTTGAGTCAACTTAAAATAATTTGTTACCTGGCTGCCTTAAATTTTAGATTCAGTCAACTCAAAAAATTTTAGTCAACTTGTAATGTTAAGTTGTACTAAGTGACAACTTAGATATTTGACTTGATTCAACTTAAAATTTTAAGGCAGCTGGGTAACTTGCCCAGCTTTTAAGTTTAACAAACCAATTTTTGTTTAGTCAACTCAAATATCTAAGATGTCACTTAGTACAACTTAACATTTCAAGTTGACTAAACTTAACTGAGTTGACTGAGCTTAAAATTTTAAGGCAGTAGGGTAACAAATAATTTTAAGTTAACTCAACAAATTGTGTGTTTTGAGTGAGTCTGTCTTTATGACTGCGTGATTGCAATCATTAATTCAACCAATTCACTCAAAAATGCGAATTCATTCAGGAATTAAACAAGTGAATGGCCTTTTGAGTGAGTCATTGTATTATTAACTTAACCCACTTGTTCAACACTGATTCACTCAGTGCTGAAACACAGAGCTGCAGACACACAGAGACTATCTGCACTGGCTGAACAACAATTATGCTTGAAATGTAAGAGACTGAACATTAATTTCTTGTTCACTGAACTGATCTATAAAAGCAATTTCAAACTTGCAATCCTGCTGTTTTCATTCAGGAATTAAACAAGTGACTGGCTTTATGAGTGAGTCATTGTATTATTCACTTAACTGATTTGTTCCACATTGATTCACTCAGTGAAGAAACACAGAGCTAGAGACACACAGAGACTATTTGCACAGGCTGAACAACATTTATGATACTGAATATTAAATTCTTGTTTACTGAGCTGATATATAAAAGCAATTTCAAACTCGTTTTCACAATTATTCAGAATACACAACATAGCTTATGTGGTATTGGTAACTATAACCTGCAAAGTGGCAAATTACATTGTGTGTGTAATTTCTAGGCCTCCCAAAAACATTCTCCCCAACTTAATCACAATCAATACCAGCTAACGACTAAAGATCAATCATGTGACCACAAGAAAACAAAGTCAACAACACAGTAAGCCCTTATTGGTATACTGACAGCACTAAATACAAGTCCGACCGGGGATTTCAATTTATTGTACTGGAATTTACTTGGCAGTCATTCAAATTAAATATTTTTCAGGAGAGAAATCGTGTGATCTGTTATTGAGCCTCGGACCACCTCAATCAAACAGATTCCTTTAGGTGAGGTGGGACGTCCTGTTTGCTGAAGCAGCACTCACATCCATTTGGTTTGGAGATGTAGTGCACAGGGGTGTATTGTCGGTAGCTAGCAGCTTGTCGGGAGGCCCGGGGAACTGTGTGTAATTGAAATGTCATCGTGGCGGAGTGGAGCCGGACTGCAGCGGAGGTTTTAGG
Source organism: Labeo calbasu (assembly GCA_019740295.1). Classification (NCBI taxonomy): domain Eukaryota; kingdom Metazoa; phylum Chordata; class Actinopteri; order Cypriniformes; family Cyprinidae; genus Labeo; species Labeo calbasu. Next base: position 7,607 of record JAHKKF010484288.1, on the reverse strand, counting down.
CATGCTTGAGCGCATGGGAGACAGATGAGGAACAGCCCAGCGCCCGCAAAGTGGCATCCTCCCACGCTAGACTTCAGCTCCTGGAGAAAGCCCTACACAGCCCTGCACATTCACGGCCTGTCCTGCCCACTGACAAAGATTAATGAGGTCTCATGACGGTCAAAATTATTAAAATAAATGGCTGGCTAAATAAGATCTTGAAAGGACAGCTCGGTGACTTTTGTGCAGTATTTCTTAAGGCTAACGGGGAAGACGGAACAGAGCGCCGCTTTGAACCCACACTCGAAAAAATCAAAGTTCCAATTAGAACCAGTCAGGGATTTGAAACCTAATGTCACAGGAAAACTTTTTATTATGTTCCACAGAAAAACTCTCAATTTTCTAAGGCCTTGTACACACTGCAAGCTTGCAGGAGCGACAACCACTTCTCAACACAACAGTGAATACCCTAAATGTTTTTTGTGTGCATATACGGAACACTAGTCCTTCCCGAAACTGTGTTGACTGACATAATGGTAGCCATGACAGTGTTTTGTACGGTGGCCAAGAGAGCTCAATGCGCTGCAACTTAAGAAAACACATGCAAACAGAAAAAAACGACAACAAATTAAAAAAACATCATTAGTTTGACAACACAGGCACTGCAAATCCTCGCAACGCGAGCACAAATACAGAAACGCACTGCACATTCTCACAACACAACCAAACACGGCAACGCACTGCAAACACACAAACGCGCTGCAAATAGCATGGACCACAACAGAAATGTTTCAGGGGGACCTCAAAAAGTGACGAACCCAGCTGGGACCCAGCTGGTAATTTGTCAGATTAGTCTAATAATATCCAAAAGACCAATGAATCGTATGATCAGGATGTTAAAATAAACAAAAAACTCACCTTTTAGTTCACCGACAACACCTCTACTCTGACCAAAAGCCACTGAACAAATAATCAGGTCCCAGCTGGGTTCGTCACTTTTTGAGGTCCCCCGAAACATTTCCGTTGTGGTCCGTGCTATTTGCAGCACGTTTGTGTTTTTGCAGTGCGTTTCTGTGTTTGGTTGTGTTGTGAGAATTTGCAGCGCCTGTGTTGTCAAACTGATGAAGATGTTTTCTTAATTTGTTGTCGTTTTTTCTATTTGCATGTGTTTTCTTAAGTTGCAGCATGTTAAACTCTCTCGGCCACCGTAGTTTTGGCTTCTTCTGACTGTGAATAAGAAACATGAATATAAACAACCATTATAATGTAAAAATTACCGTAGACTGTGTATTACTTATAACCATTTATTTCAATAAGTGATATAATATTAATCTACCTATCAAAGTTTGTTTAGGATGAATCAGAGTTTATAAAACAAGGTCAATTCTTGTGTATAGATGAAGCACAAGATCATACACACACAAAGACTGAACAGCATCAGAAAAAAATTACGCTAAAATAATGCAATAAACATTTATGCAAGAATGATGCATCACAAACCACGCCAATGTGCATTACTGATAACAATGATGAGAAGAAACAAATGATTTATATAAAATATAATCATATGTGATGTGCCACACAGGCACTTGAATGACCTTTTGCTGATTTCCACAATAAATGATATGGTAATGCGTAGTTTTGATTACATGTATTATATGTAGAGTGATTGTTAAACCATTTACAATTTCACTGCTTTTAATAAAGTAACTTACAGGTTTTTACTGTAGTATTTTTACAGTCTTTTCCAGTAAAAATGAAATTTTTAAACAGTAAGACCATGTGTCTTTATTAATCCACTTTCATTACATAAATAAATTACTTTCTACAAACAAGCACATTGTCAGTAACACAGTAGGGGGGAAAAAGGCAGTCCCAGCACAATTTCCATTTATTTAGGCATTTATACATATTCATGTCTGCGGGGCATTTTTGCCTTTTGTATTGCACATGTCTTAGGTTTTCCACATTTCTAAGTGTCTGAGGGCATACAGTCAATAACCTGACAAGATCAACAAATTAAAATGCTGAATAAAGTTAAAACTTTGTTTGTCGATAGTTCCCAAAGGTTAATTAACATTAACAAACATAATTACATTATGTAATGCCTAACAAATTATTTTTACAGCAGTGCTGTTCAATATAAGAAGCTGCTTGCCTGAGGAACACAGAAGCACAGTCGCCTGTTGTGTAAAATCATTGTACATTCATCCATTCAGGCCTTGAGTTACGTAGCATGTTACTACATGGTTGGTAGGGCTGTTTTTTGGTCGATAAGTTATATCACTTAGAACAGCCACTTGTTGCAACATCCCTAACTTCTAACTGATCGCATCTATGTTCGTTTCCCCTATTTTATTTGAAGATCAGACCACTGATGGGTGATTGGAAACAAGTGAAGTGTTCAAAGTAATTCATTTGTTGTTCAAGCTCTACATAGTCATGTGCTGTGATATTGCTCACACAACTTCAGACATTTGATGAAGTTATTGTACTAGGAAGGCAAGCGCTCACTTTGACCTCAACGGCTTCATCAAGAGCCTAATTAATGGCACAATTAAACACGTGATGCATGAAGAGAAAAAGAACAAGCGAGGGAGAAAAAAGGGCCCTCGGATCATTGGCGCCTGAAAGAGCGGCAGTAACATCGGAGCTGTTTCCTATCAAGCATGGCCCGATCATGTTAACAGAGTCATTTGTCTCATGATGTCGAATGATCAAGCGTTGCTTTAAGGCTGCAGACAGTGTTGTGAAAGCCTGCTGCAGTGATGCATATTAGATTCAACGTGCCATGACAATCGTTAGATCATTTTGAGTCTCTGAAGAGAAGCTTGAGCGGGACATTTGATAACTGATGTGTGAGAGTCAATATAAATGCATTTTCCCAAAGTCTGATTGTTTCAGAATCAGAAACTTATGCAGTTTTTTCTCCCCTGAAGTTTCTTCTTTTGCAGATACTGCTCGTGTTTGCCTATGGTTCATAAACATTTGGTCACAAAATGAAAAGCATTTGCATGGCAGTTATGAGCTTGTAAGGAGGTTGTGCCAGAGAGGGTTTTGATCAGGTTTTCCAATGCAACATAATGAAAACGTCATCAATGTTGTAATTAAATGTTTGGAGTGAAGTTTATTGTGTTGTCCGCACAATAAAGTTTTTCATAATGTTGCCTCTGCCCAAGACTTACAAAGACTGGATGATTCAAAACGCCACAAAATGGGAGCATATCCATTAAGCAGCCCTTCAAGTTGTCATTAAAAGTGCAAATTAGGAGGGAGTTCACATTTATGGATGTTGTAAATTAACGCAAGGCGTTACGGGAGGAGAGTGAAATAAAGCAGGTTGTCTCAGGCTGAATTTCTTTTGTCTGAGGAACCCAAAAGGAGAGAATGATGCTGTTGTTCTCATCATAAAAATAAAAAAAAGAAACATTTTATCTTACATTGTGCCTTGTCCATGTTTAACGTTTAATATAAACAAGAAGTGATATTACGGTCCAATGAGCTGGGACGTGTTTCCCGTACAATGGCGTATCTCACTGATTAGCTACGATGCATAACGCCAGAACTTGCAACAATAGTCTAACAATGCTTTTGAGAAATGCAACCCGAGTCATGCCTGTGCAACATTTCTACAAAATAATATTGCATTGCTTCTTGCACATTTTGCAGTATTTAATCGTTGTTTAAAATAACTTAAGATCTACTGTACACTAAACCTAAGCGATAGTGTTAACAAAAGCAAATGTGGTAAAAACACACATTTACTGAAGCAACCACAAAATTTTATCTGGCTTGTAAGTCTTTGATTACTTTTACCATGACTAGAATTTCACAGGATTCATACCCGAGTACTTCTCATCACAAGTGCATTGCTGTACCGGGTGCGCTACCGAGCAAGCTTACTACATCAGAAATGACACATATGGAGCTGGATAAGTGATGCAAACATTAAAATGCATTAGGCCTACTTTACAAATCATGCACTGTTTTGAGCTCATATGGTATTGTGCATGGAAATGCATGAAAATAAATCTGTATTTATTGTGAATCTCCCCTGTAATCATAAATTGAATGAGAATGGATAAAAGAGTTTTGCAAAAATATATGTAGAGGCACTTTTTTCCCCATTGAGCCTATGTTAAAATGTAGAGTCATGTCTGTCATGACAAAAACTTGGATTAACGTGGAAGACTTATTGCACTTGGTAAGAAAAGAGTGTTATTTGTCATATTCAAATTAGTTCCAATTCCTTTCTTTTCAGAACAACACAGAGGAGAACAGTTGCTAGGCATCGGTGAACATCGGTTCATGTGCTAGAAGTCTATTGACAGTGTTCACATTATCAACATTGTTTTTCAAATGATTTCTCTGATTACGTGTGCACATGAAGCATTACTTTTCTGCAGCCTATCAAACTTCTCAAGGTGCAATCAGGGTCGAAACACAGGGTCTAATCAGAGAAGACAGCAATCAAGGCTGCGAGGATCTCTGGTAATTTGTATCAGGAGTTTCACCTTCTTCTTGCAAAACATAACTTTTTCTCTGCAATAATTTGGGATTATGTGTTATTAAGACTTCAAAGACGTCGTTTGGCAGTCTTTGTTTTCTCTAGCTTTGTTTACTAGCGCTTCCGTGAAGATGTGCTACATTTTTCAGCAGCATACTTCGGCTGTTTACAACCGGTGTAGCATTTCCAGTAACTAGTAACAGTTTTTCCAACAAGTAGCTGCTTAGCATGTATTATATATTTTACATGTAACCAAGCAACCAAGCTCTCTTTCTTCTAAGTAGCATTGGTAAATCTGAATAATTTGAATCTGAATCACGTCGTGTGAATCAGTTAATTCAAAATATTTATTTATTTATTTATTTAGCAGTCAGTTCATTCCACTGATTAATTTAAGTTCAAATAATTAAGTTGCTGATTTGTTAAGTCATCAGTCCATAAGTCAACAGTCCCTGTGGCTCACTGTTTATTTATTTATTTATTTTTTATATTTATAAACACACACACACTCACTCACTCATTCACTCACTCACTCACTTTTACTGTTATTTTTAAGCATTATTTTATTTTATTTTGGACTGCTTCTTGAAAAATAATATATTAGATAATATATTTACTGCAATTAAATGTGAAAAATTTACCATAGCTGTTTAGGTATATCAGGCAAATGTCAATGTGGATATTTAAAAAAATATATATATTTTTAGCAAATTTTTCAACTGCATTACTTTATAGCACATTCAAGTTCTTGTACTATTTTTTTTCTATTTTCTTTTGAAATCCTTTATTTCTTTCATTCCTGTATATAAAAGGACCATAACATTTGTTGCAACATCTGAGTAGTTAGCTAAACTTGTGGCGTATATAATTTTATTTTGGGTCTACTTTATATACTACATTATGCTTCATCTCACTTTTCAGAAGGGTGCCTAAACTACTTCACATTCTGAGTAGTTTGTAGTCGAGCAGGTATTTACTAACTTATTTACTTACTTATTTATTTGTAAAATGTAAAATTTATACAAAAACACACTTTTACTGTTATTTTTCATTAAGCATTATTTTATTTTATTTTATGCTTCAGCAGTCCAATCAATGTTAATCAATAACTGAGATTGGCAATTTAAGATAGATGTGGAAGTAATATGCATTAATATGCATCATTTATTTATTTATTGAAAAATGACATATCAGATAATATATTTACATGATAAGTGTGAGAAACTTTACCACAGCTGTTTAGGGATATCAGGCAAATGTCAATGTGGATATTTTAAAACAAAAATATTTTTTGCAAATATTTCAGTTGAATTACTTTACAACAGATTCAAGTTCTTGTACTATTACTATTTTTCCCCTTTGAAACCCTTTATTTCTGTAATTCCTATACTGTTATATACAGTAAAAGGACCATTACATTGGTGGCAACGTCTGAGTAGTTAGCTACTTGTTGTTATGAACTTGTGGCGTATATAATTTTATTTTAGGCCTACGTTATGTATACTACATAATGCTTCGTCTAACTTTTCAAAAGGGTGCCTGAACTACTTTACGTTCTGAGTAGCTCGTAGTCGAGCAGGTGACAGTTTCAAACAGTCGTGCTGCGGAGTGTATCACGAGAGACCGCGTCTGGCGCGTGCGCGCGTGTGTGTGTGTACGTGTGAATAGGCGCAGAGCTGGAGGAGCGTGAAGTGTCTGGTGGCCTGTGGCGGAAGCCGCTGGAGCAGCGCTAACGACTCGCTTCCCTCGCTGCGGGGCGCCTCGATGACTCATTAATCTCCGCTTTTGTCTGTGTTTATAAATACAGCTACGCGCTTCATGCTAATCTGGGATCTGCGGAGAGATATGCTCCATCGGAGATGATTGCTTCATTTTGCATTTCCCCCAGAGTAAGCCCATAACGAGGGGAAGAGAGAGCAGAAGACCTGCCGCTGCGAACGACGTCAGGTGGGCGAAACGCTCAGAGGGGACGACTTCCATCATCATTGGATGAAAACGCTACAACCATCCCTGACAGAGAATGACTCAGCCGTCTTACAAGACTGGATCACGAGGTCCAATGACCCAGTTTTGTTACGTAATGTACATGCGGTTGACCTGTCAGTGCTGATTTCTCTTGCTTCTGGTGACAGCAGCCTCCACTGATGGCACACGTCAGGAATATAAAGCTCTTCTGATGAGATTAAGCTTTAAACAAGAGCAGAGATCATGAATGAACGAACAGCTGAAATGTGCTGATACATTCAAGGAGGTACAAGAAACGGCAAGGTTCAAACTCAAACTGTAAATTGGACAAGATCTCAGTGAACGGATCGTGCTAAAGGTGTGTCCTGAGACACCCTGCGCTCTGAATTCATTTGCTGTCATTTTCCTATGCATTCACATTTCTATCACTTTCTCTCCTGGTTCACTCAGCAGGGTCAGGAGAAATTCACTATTTACAAACCGAGTCCCTTTGAGTTCATGAATGGAATTGGTCACGCGCCGCAGGATGTTGAATTGGAATTTGAATCGGAATGACAGGAAGAGGAATTTACCGAACTGCAATTCAAAGAAATTCGACACAGTCATTCAACAGAGAAGTTTCAATAGTACAACAACAACAGCAAGATGGCTAAGAACAGATCACTTCTTAAAGTTTCCATCTTTTTATTTTTACTTCTTGATGTCTGGCTCAAACTGAGGACTCTGGCTGTAAATTAGAACAGGGGGTTTTGATGTTCCTAATATATACAGTGGGTACGGAAAGTATTCAGACCCCCTTAAATTTTTCGCTCTTTGTTATATTACAGCCATTTGCTAAAATCATTTAAGTTCATTTTTTTTTCCTCATTAATGTACACACAGCACCCCATATTGACGGAAAAACACAGAATTGTTGACATTTTTGCAGATTTATTAAAAAAGAAAAACTGAAATATCACGTGGTCCTAAGTATTCAGACCCTTTGCTGTGACACTTATATATTTTGCTCAGGTGCTGTCCATTTCTTCTGATCATCCTTGAGATGCTTCTACACCTTCATTTGAATCCAGCTGTGTTTGATTATACTGATTGTACTTGATTAGGAAAGCCACACACCTGTCTATATAAGACCTTACAGCTCACAGTGCATGTCAGA
>JAHKKF010484285.1:137-30156 GCA_019740295.1 Labeo calbasu | reverse complement strand
TAACCAGCGAACTGATCTTGTTGCACAGCATCTGAAATGTTCTTATGGTCATTCTTAAACCCAAAGTATACTTTGTACTACATGCCCGTAACAGTTTTGACAATGTTGCCACCTTGTGGAACAACTGATTACTGCAAAACAAATTTATTGCGCATGTGCGACCTGCACATACAAAGTAGAGTACAGTACGTGCATACTATTATTTTATAATACTATATATATACTATATACTATGACAATTTGTGTCACGCAAAGTATACTTTGGCCTTTAAATGCCTTAGCAAAGTCTTTCGTCAAAGTATTTCTGTATGAATGCCACCCAGAACTTACGTGACTAGGTTCCCAAACAGTAGGCATTCACCCACGAAAGCAATGACCGCATTTATTGAGTTCATCTGCTCGCTCTGAGGCACAAGTAAATAATTATATATGAAAATTACTATAATTAGTGGCTTGTCCTACTTTTTTATAGTGATATTTAGTGCCAGTTTATCAGGAAGTGACCATTTTGTTCACTTTGACTTGTTGGATGGAAACGGCGCTTATGCGATATTACAATTTTGCATGATGTTAATGAGAGAATTCTCATTTTTGAGTGCGCTATCTCTTTAAATGATACTTTTGTGAATATATTCATTCTATTTTGTGAATATCAAGGGTTACACGTTTATGTATCATATTTCATGAACATATTAATTCTGGCCTATTCTGAGCCCATACTGAAGTGCCACCAGCCCATGTCTCTAAAACATTCCCGTTGTAGTATGTTTCCATGCAGTTTTAGGATGTTGACTGACAGATCCTCTGGAGCTGTGGTGTAGTCCTCGCTGTGTTGATGTTCTTTTGTTTCTTCTTTTTTTTTATTTTCTTGGAAAATAGACAAACTAGGAAAAATGCACAAGAAATCAGTGTAACAATCACAATATGCATGCTGAGGAGGAACATAGTGAAAATTGACCTTGAATGTATGGTGACTTTTTACGAAAGGAATAAATAAATATCTATATATTAATAAAACATTTGTTCAAATGAGCTTTTGATGATTTTTAATTTGTCATCTTGAATTACTTGCATTGAGCTTCAATGGGTGCTGCACGCCTACAGCCAACTTGGCAGAAAAGACCTTTGTTGTGATATTCATTTATATTTTATGATGCTATTGGTTGATATATGTGACCCTGGACAACAAAACCAGTCTTAAGTAGCACATTGTGTGGGTCAAAATGATCGATTTTTCTTTTATGCCAAAAATCAGTAGGATATTAAGTTCATGCTCCATGAAGATATTTTGTAAATTTCCTACCGTAAATATATCACAGCTTAATTTTTGATTAGTAATATGCATTGCTAAGAACGTCATTTAGACAGTTTTCTCAATATGTCGATGTTTTTGCACACTCAGGTTACAGATATTCAGATAGTCTGTACCTATCAAATATTGTCCTATCCTAACAAACCTTACATCAGTGAAAAGCTTATTTATTCAACTTTTTATTCAGATGATTGAAAAATTGACCCTTATGGCTGGTTTTGTGGTCCATGGTCACATATTATTTGATTTAAAATCTGTACATTCAAAATATGGGCCATTTTGGGCCATTAATGGCTAATCTTACACCCTGAGCTTATTATTCAGTTTTTTGGCATACCAACAAGACGAGCTCAACCTCAACTGGGTCGTCCACAAATAAACGTCATCTTTCGAGACGACTACCAACCAACATTTCACGAACCTGAAGAGCACACAGTTTGTGTATTTGTGCATCATGACGTCGTGTCTGTATGAATATGTGACCTGTCCGTGTTTCTGTCTGTGCTTGCCTGCTCGCCTTTTTTCTTCTTCTTATCTTCTAAGACCTGATCTATTTGAGACGCATAAGACGTGTCAGTTTTATACAAGCATGCATTTTAGATAAAGAACTGTGATGGATTTGATATTGAAATGTGCTCTTCAAGAGTTCATACATTGTTTTCCATACACATCTGTTTACTAATTGGACCTCCTAACCAAACTGCTATGGGCAGACCTTTCATTTTGCACTATATTTTGAACCCATGTCATTTCTAGAAGTGCGTTATTTACTCATCTACGAACATAAGACTGTGACGTCATCCATGAGCAGTCCCCAAAAAAAAAGCGCCATGTCACAGAGCAAGTAACCTACAGTACGGCCATCGTACGCACCACACTAACAGTCATGTGAATGCGGTGGAAATGTAGCCATGCATAGCCTCGGTCTGAGCTGAGCTCTCAGGTACAAACCCCTGGACTCTCTTTACTTTCCAGTTTGGGTCCTGAATTGTCCCGGTTCTGAGTGTTGCAGGACCTCCGTAAGTCACCTGCCTCCATCGCTGCTCAGCCAAACCAGTCATGCCCTTTCTTTTGTTCTTTTAATTTTGGTTTGTTTTTTTTGACTCTCATCCGCTGCGCGGCTTAAACGGGCAACTGTTTCGTCTCATGCCGCCACCTGCCTCTCTGGTTGGTCGTTGGCTTTTTTTTTTGTGTGTGAGCTGTAGTTCGCACCAGCCAGAGAGGTCGTAGGTTGCCAGGAAATGGTGTTGGCGCTGGAGGTAACCCCGAATCTAACTCTTGCATGCATCTATCAATGCTGACAGAAGTAACTATGCCTTGTTCCATTTGCATGCCTGCTCCAAACACCTCTTCTCCAGATACCTGTTCATAAGTATATGTCAAATGAATCACCGTATGCCTTTCAGCAGTACCTTCCTTCTGTATCCCAAATCAAAGTGCAGTAGAGCTGTTTTTGTGTCGTAGAGTTCAGTGGGTCACTAGCGCGGGCCGTGTTGTGGGCGTACTGACCGTGTTTGTTCTCCACCCCCTCTCCATCTAGTGACCGTTCCCTGGAGGTCTACCTCAGGCCAAGCATCATGGACGACCGATCCGCTCCTCTCTACTACTAGAGGGGCCGTGCAGTGGCCTGTGCACTGTGTCGCCCTCTTCTGTTCTGTCTGTGTCATTGCAACAGCATGTGGAGGCAGAGCACACACATTTACCCACAGGGCACGGAGGATAGAGCTTGTTGTGTCCTGAAAGGATTAGAATAATGATCTGTAGCTACATAATTAATGGTATTTGTATCCACCAGTTCACGTATTTCGACAGTTAACAGCTTTTCTATATGGTTTTCTTCAGGCACAGCTGAAATGATAATGACAATGTGCTTCTTTTTTTTGGAGGGAAAGTGTAAGCCTGATTGTTAAAGTATGACCTATCTTTTATTTGAATGAATGTGAAAATGTAAAAAAATGAGTAATTTCGTAGATATTTCTATAAATGCAGTTATAGGGAAGCCTTTTCTTTTTCTGTCAGTTATGTATGTTTTGTGGCACATGCCTCTATCACTCATTTCAGAAAGCTGATGAAACCTCTTTGCAAGGGTTTTGATGCTGTGGTCGCTCCGTATTAAGCAGAACACCATGCTTTGCTAAACTTCTAGTGATGCCTCTGTGAATTCTCTGTCTTCTGCAGAGATCTGTACAGTATATTAGATACAAGACATAGTGCAATTATTCATGCAAGCGGCACGACACAGGAACTGTGCCTTTTCCTGCTGTTTTGTGCTCTGTGCGGTTTTGAATATCTGTAACTCCACTGGTGTAAGTAAAGGGAATTGCTTTTATGTGATATTTTGATTTTTGTACCATTATTTGCTTCTACTGTACGTTTTGTTCTTTTCTTAGAAGTTTCAATGACTGTTATAGATATATAGATATATATATAAGGGGGTTTATTATGTTTTGCTGCTTTTGCTTTTTCACATATTGAGCAACACTGCTTATTAAATATCAAAAATAGTCTTGCTGAATAATAGTGAAGATATTAAAATTGCAGGTTCTGTAAATATATATTTTTGGTTCATTTCTGCTTGAGGGACTGAAAAGTGCTAGAGCAGTATATATAACCACTGATTTTCGAAATGTTATGGAAAATACAATATCAGCTAGTTTAGATACTGATATGATATGAATTGCATGTTTTATATATTAGGGCATCTACTGTGGATCGTGCGAGGAAGGTGGGACTGTTGTGTGATTCTTCGATGGAATGGAAGATTTTGTGTCTGATCAGCTTTAAAACCAATTTTATAATGTGTTATTTTTGTTTTGGCTTTTTCTGTTTATTCTTATTTATGGAGAACTGCAAATGTATGTGAACATCCTTGTCTTTTCTGAAATAAAAAAGCAAATGTAAACTGCTGCACTTTCAGTGTATATAGGTTCAAATGACTGAGATCTCACTGAAAACCTGGGATTTTTATGTTTTAACCTAGAATTTTATTTTACTTTTTTTTTTTTTAACCTCAAGCTGTCCTTTGGATCATCTTAAATAATGCTGGAGAACAACCATCAGGTTTCTTACAGACTTGTGGAGTTTGAGTGCTGCTGTCGTTAAAGTGAAAGAAGACGACACCAGACAGTCAGATATTCATATTAATTTTCAGTCTCAACTAGTTTCAGTTTAACTTTTGTCTCAACTTATAACATTTTGTACATTTTCATGCATTTCCATTTATGAATTTCATTATATGTATCAGGGGCATTTCCTACAAGGAGGAAAGGAAGACGGTGTCTATTCAAAACACTGGATGAGAAAAATATTCGTAATACAAAAATAAAACAAGGCTAACATTACAAAATATCGAGGGGTGAGATCCAGAAGGGCGTAGTGACATTTTGCGTAAAATGGAGATCTATATATATATATCTCTCTCTCTCAAATGATGTGCTCTTTCTACTGGCAAAGGTATACTGACATCCATGAGTGTAGAAGTTTTTAGTTTTGGCCCTCCTGTAAAGTTGGTGAAATGTCACTTAAGCTTTTCTGGTTCTCACCTCTCGATATTAAAAAGTGTATAAATCACTCGTTTTTCTAAAGAAACATTGTCCAACAGTGACTCCAACAGGTAAGGTTACAATGGGACCCCATATTTGCTGTGGATAATTAAGAATGAATGGGGGAAAGCCACGAGAGAGGAGGCAATGCCTCCATCGTGATATGATTGGATATGACTGGTTATGTTCGGCTGTGATTGGTTCATGCGATAAATCCCGCTTCTTGGCTTTGTGCGCGTTCCGGGTTCGTGAATTAGTCTGAATGAAGAATATCAGACATCCCACCCTGCAAAAACTCATTTCAGGGAGGTAGTACAAACTGCCCCAAACCCCAGCCACTATTTTTGATAGTGTTATTAATGTTTCTAATATATAATATCATGATTTTGTGTTGAAATGTGAAATGTGGTATCCTGTCAGCAATAACGTCCGTGGGCCCTTTCGATCACTGTCCATTTTAGTCAGAGTTGCCAGGTTTTCACAACAAAACCTGCCCAATTGCTACTCAATTGCATTTCGAGGGAGGTCCCACGGTAAAAATCGCGTAAAATACACGTTTTGTGGTGGGGTTCCTTTGGTAAAATTAGCATTCCAGGGGATAAATATTATGTTATTGGGGTCACTTAAACACGTGGGCATGAAACACAACCCGAAAGTAGCCCAATTCCGCGGCTAAACCAAGGACTTGGCAACACTGGTTTTAGTGCCTGCGATGGAGTGTTGCCAGATATTGCTATAAAAGCAACAAAAAAAGAAATATAAAATAAGCCGAAATCATTTCACATATTTTGCAAATAAGATAAGGATATCACTGACCCTAAACTGAAACTTCACACTTTATTAAGTTTCTAAAATGTCAAATTAAGTGGAAAAGACAAGTTTACAAACGCCTATAATACCCGAATCTGGCAACACAGTGGAGGCCGCGCCCGCGCCCTCGCCCTCGCCCTCGCCCTCAAGCCTTGTTCACTTCACTTGCCTCCACGATTTCCGGGATATTTTATCTGATTTGCTGGCTTCAGGGAGCCTATGAAAATGCGAGAGACTCCCAGAACTTCCAGAAGAGGTGGGTCTGCAATATAATGGCGTTAATGAGAAGACTAATTTTTAAAAAAGTAAGTAAACAACTCACACAATTAGAAATAACCACGTTGTTACCTCAAAATAAGAAATGTCTGTGACCAATATTTGCCAAGCTTTGATGATCTGAAAAATTCAAAAATAGTTAAAAGTTAACTATTAAAAAGAATACCTGAATTCACAAATTGGTTGAAAATAAATCATCATTTTGTTTAAAAATCTTATAAATGTATGAGGTGGCAAGGGGGGCCTTTTACACCACACACAGGGTAAAAGGCTCACCAGCATGGGGAAAAGGCACACAGTATTGATACAAATGCTTTAGCTAAAATAATGTTTTTTTTAATAATGTCTAAGTTAATACTTGTTAAAAAAACAATCACTTTAGCAAAGTTTGTACTATAGCTCTGCTTATTCTGATAAGTAAAAGAATGAATGTTTGTTAAAAAAAAGTGAATATACTGTCATTAAACTATGTTAACATAAAACATATTTTAAAATACATAAAATCATTTTAAAATGTAAAGATTCTGAAAGCACTGAAGGAGGTGCCATTGTAATTTAATGCAGATTTACAGTAGTAACAACAAATTGTATTTTATTATATGATATGATTAGTATCATGTTTTTAAATATGATGGTTTCATTCTAAACATGGTGATTATCTCTAAGATGGACATCAAACATAACATATGATATTTACCATCTGAATCTAACAATGTCATGTCAACAAATGGAAAAGTCAGCCTTCTAGTAATTATCATGTTAATTATTGTGCCTTTTAGCCCCAACAGCAGGGGTACTTTTTACCCCAAATACCATAGTTTTACATATTCTTTCGTTATTTAAAAACTGCTGTTTTAATTATCTTAAACAAAACTAAAAATCATTAAGAAGACCTTTGTCTCAATCTTAGCGATTCTCATTTGCTACTTAAATCGACAACATTTTTTAAAACATCAAATCAAGTAAGCACAGAATCGACTTTGCGCTGCTGCCCGCGATCGCGTCAAGAATCACACAAATTTCATTTGCATGTGTATCTTGAAAAGCGGATGTTTTGGAAAGTGCCATCTAGTGCCGTTCTGCCATCTAGTGATTTAGAGGAAATAATATCAAAGGCGTCTTTTACCCAAGGGCGCTGTTGAAACATATGTTTCAGCTGTAACTGCCTTGAGTTATTATTTTGGAATTATTGTAAAATACTTAAAGACTGACTTAATGAGATTCATACTTGGCTTTAATAAATAGAATGATTACATTGCCAACATCGTTTTTTTTTTTTTTTTTTGGATAGTGAAAGACTGAAAGTAATGTTTATTTACTCAAGGAAATGCGAAAACGTGATGAATCTTTAATAAATGTCACAGGCACAAGGACAAACTATAGTTTGGTTTATTTTTAGAATAGTACAGTAGGCATGAGTCGTGAGGACATACGGTTCGACAGCTATATGAGGCAGTAACAACAGACTTTTTTCCGTCAACGCTACATTCAACATTCAGTTCACTTTCATTTGACCTTTCTTTGGCAACCGTAACCAGCCGAATGAAGCACTGATGTTCTGAATGAGAAAAAGTACCTACTGCCGCAAGGTTTAGCACAGTATAAAACTCTTGAAAGGCATACAGCGAGAAAGCGAGGGTACAAGTGCAGTGATTGTGACTTACAGCATTGGCACAAATGTGTATGGGCTCCAGTGATTCAAGGCAGAGCATGACAGGTACAGCTGTACGTTACATTTAAACAGATCATCGTGTAAAACAGGTCATAACTTTTCTCGGTGTTACACCTCGGATCATATAGGGACGAAAGACAAAATATATTGAGAGAAACTCGTAGAAACACACGAGGCCCACATGCCGTCTGGACCATCTGAATTGTTTTGTAGTATATCTCTGAACATCTACTTGCTATTGGATTTAACAAAAATAACACTTCTGAGACAAGGCATCATCACAGACGGAGGATCAGATCTGCAGGAGCTGCCATTATTGTTTGTAACACATTTTGTTCACAGACGAGATGGTCACTCTTCTTTCTTTGAGTACCACAAATGTGAAGCGTACACCTGTGATTTTGATAACCCGCTGGTTTATCCTGAAATCAGTTCCTGTAACTCTCGGTTTCAAAGCAAAAGTATTCATGCCCAAGACTGATCGCTGTGATGGACGTACTAAATTCCCATCCTGACAAGCACCAATAAACTTATCACCATCAGTACCATCAAGGTCATTCCTCTTATGCTGTGCATTTTCATGCACCTGTTATATACTGTCATACTGGATGATATATTAAATTCAAGTTTTGGAACACAAAGAATTAAATGTCTGAGCTACAGCTCCAAATATGGCAAAAGCACCAAAAATGTATCATAAATGTAGCTTATTTAATTCCTCAGAAGTCATACGGTAGCTTTATGTGAAGAACAGACTGAAATTTAAATTATTATAATCGTATAACCATAAAAGTGAAATCTTGCACTCATTTAAACACTCAAAAGTTGCAGTCAAGAAGCATTTTGACTGCGCAGTGCCGAAAGTTGGATGTATCTTTATAAATAACAACTTAAAATCTTCTGTTTTTCACATAAAGGTACTCGGAGCACTCAGAATGTAGCACATGAGCTTTTTTAAAGTGTTTAAGTGCCTGATATTTCTGAAAGACTAAGTTGCTGCATAACAGGAATGACCCATATGTGAGCTGTCATATACTGTATATGCATGCTAGGAAAACCTATCTATTCTCCAGCAATACTGTCGTTGCTTCTCAGCACAAACAAGTACTGTAATACATTGTCATCTGTAAAATATTTTGGATATTAGAAATCTAGGGATTTAAAGATCTAACCAGAGAACATGTATTAATATACTGATTAAACTGCACTTTTAATAAGACATAAATAAGATTTTGATTTTGATGAAGTGCTTGATTATAGGATAAGAGATGTATAAAGTCACTAATGAAAGTGCAGGTCGTTGTATGAAATTTCTTCGAAATGAAAAAAATCAAAACACTGTTGAAGACTTACGAAGATGGTTTATATTGTTAATATGATCTACTTTTGTACCATACCCTTAACACCCCTGAGCTAAAGTTTTGTTAAAAGTGGTCAAATATAGAAAAGCAGCTTGTAATGAGGGGCTCAGTTTATAGTATTTTTTTTTCTGCACCCTCATTAATAAATGCGGGTCGTTCGTGAGGGCAGAACATCTTGTCACTCTTATTTTTATGCAGCTCATTGGGTCAACCTGAAAAATGTGAAGCACTGTGACAGATCTTTCAGACTCTAAACCACATATTGACAATATGGGGCATGACAAGCAAATGAGGAGAGCAGCCTTGTATCTATATTGTTTCCTACAAGTAATGTGTAAAAAAGGATGATTTCAGCATGATATTGTGCAAATAAGTTATAATCTTCATACCTCATGTTCTAATACATAGATAATAAATATGTTGTGTTATACAGATCTCTTTTCCTGTTCTTATAGCTGTTGTCCTTGAAAAAACTGTCACTCAACCACCATCTGTCTAGGAACACAAGGGAGGGGCTGGCTAATCCACTACAATATGAGGCACTGTGTCCAAACAGCATATCAGGTTGACAGGACCCTTTTGTCCAGCACGTTTAAAAGAACAAATATATAGCGATACAGGAGAGCCCACAGTCTGATGGGACCAAATCAAACCATACGGGTTCTAAACACCTCTTCAATTAAACGGGGTAATGACCCCTTCACTCCTGGGCTTCGTTCTCACTGTTACCTGTGTGACAAAAAGAGAGAGCTAGTTAACTTTCAATGTCAGCCTTGGATACAGCAACAAACTCTAATGGAGAAGCATTAGACCTAGCACAGACCTAATGTTTCTAAACTATATAGCCGCTTTTCGACTGCACGGTTCAACTCGGCTCGCTCTACTTTGGCTCAGTTTGCTTTTCTACTGCAGTTTATTACTGCTTAAAAATGGTTTACAGACTGATCATTATAATTGCGCCACCACCTCAACTACTAACCACGAAACAGCCATTTCTTTTTTTCAAGTTGCGTGTGATGGTCGCTTAAAGCCAAGACATTTAAAAAAAGGTGTGTACAAATGATACTGTGGTGGCTGCTGCTGACCTTTTCAATCTAGTGGTTTTGCAAATCCAATGATGCTGGTAGTGATTCTTTGTGACCAATCAATGATCTGCAGTGTTTACACATCACATTTGTGACCCAGGACTTCAAAACCATAAAAATGTTTCAAAATTCAGAATTATACAGAATTATACATCATCACTGATGTATGATTTGTTAGGATATGACAATATTTGGTTGAGATACAACTATTTGAAAATCTGGAATCTGAGGGTGCAAAAAAAATCTAAATATTGAGAAAATGAAGTTCCTAGCAATGCATATTACTAATCAAAAATTAAGTTTTGATATACCTACGGTAGGAAATTTGCAAAATATCTTCATGGAACATGATCTTTACTTAATATCCGTAATTAATATCGATAATTTTGACCCATACAATGTATTTTGGGCTATTGCTACAAATATACTCATGCTACTTAAGACTGGTTTTGTGGTCCAGGGTCACATTTTAGTATCAGTATGGCTTGCTTGGAACCTCAACTCACGTGGTACCACAAAAAGTACCAGGTACTAGGTACTATACACAGTGGAAACCCCCCTAAAAGTGATCCATACCCAAGTCGTACCATTCAGTGGAAAAGTGCCATAAGTTAGAATAACTGACCTCCAATGGAGTCCATGTCAGAGTCAGACACATGCGTAATGGAGAAACGAGAGACACTAAATCGGGAAAGCGGAGGTGCTGGTTTTTCATCTGGAGACTTGACGGGAGAGTTGGGTGGTGTAGTGATCTCTTCAGAGTCTTGTTCTGATGTTGAAGGGCTTTGCATCAGCGGGAAATCATCTTGCCACTGAAATGCCCCACCTGTTAAGGGTGAGAGGCTTGTGAAATGTCACTAAACGAGATTAATATAAAGGAATTGTTATTGAACACTCACTTTCTTCAGAGGCATTCATTCCTGGTGAATCCTCAGGAGCAGTGACCCTATCCTGGAGCCGTGGCAGCTCCACCTCTGAAGCCTGGCCATTGGAATCTGTCTCCACAGGAAAACTGTAGTCCCCGAGTTCACCTGTGGGGCTCTCCTGAGTCAATACAAAGCAAGACACAGGCTGTGAGTCATATTCGCACTGCACAAGTCAATGTGTTTTTCTGAAATGCTCTAAATCAATACTACAACATGCAATTCTACAAACCTGATCAAACAGAAACACAGTGACATCATCAAAGAATGACACCGCTTTTTTCTTGCTCTCCAGCTCATCGCAGAAAGACTGTGTAAGTATCGAGGGCATTTTGAGGAGGCTGCGTAGATGTCGTGCACTGCTACGGTCGCTTACAATGACAGGCACCACAGAGAGCTCTTCATCACTCTCATCACTTTGCTCCTGTATGTTGTAGCTACGAAGTTCTTCATCAGACTCATCGCTATCCTCTGAATCCTCCTCATCCGCCTCCTCTGCGTTCCCCAGTGGAGCTGGAACATCTAGGTCTTCTGGCAAGGCTGGAAGAATTTTCTCCAAGGATTCATCCCGCTTTGGTTGTGAAAGTGTTGAATCTATGCCACCTTCTTCCACTGAATCTTCCTTTTCCTCGTTTCTTTCCCTCGGAAGCTCCGGATTGTCCACTTTGTTGCAGGCCTCTTGCTCCTCTTCTTGGATTATCTCCGCACTGAACTCTACTATGGTAGAGTCTGAGCCTAGTGACTCTGCTGAGGAAAAATCTCTGGTGTCTCCGTTAGCCTGCTCCTCCACACCTGAGGCCTCCTGCGTTGAGGAAGAACCTTCAGACACTGTGGAAGAGTAGCATTCAGAGTTTGGATCCTCTCCGGAGTGATCAGATTCAAGCCCAATACCATCATCTGGAGTTGACTCCTTGGTCAAGCATCCCCCCATCTCTGGAGGGAAGGGAGAAAGCATAGAAATCATTGGAACCAGTGCAGGTGATGGACACAGATTTGGGTTTGTCTTTTTAAGACACAATTGTTTAGCATTAAGGGCAGCACTGTTGTCCTTTGGCACAGATATGTCATATCTCTTCTCACTCTCCAAGCTATGTCCTTCTCTTCCAAATGTCTTTTTGGAGCCCTCCTTTTCTGCTTTGAGGTTGAAGACATCATCCTCATCTTGGCGACTGAAGAACATGTGGACCCCTTCACTGGGGCTTTTGTCATTCTCCATGTCATAGTCAGAAAAATAAGCAGAGTCTCTGTACTGATTCCTCTCACCATGGCTGATCAGCGGTAGATGACTGACGGATGGATGCAGGAGCATTACATCAACATCTTCATCCAGGTCCATCTGGAGCAACATGTCACACTCGTCTGATTCTACACTAGTGCTAAGGGCTGGATTCCCTTCAAGGTCTTTCAAGATAAACTCTGGGGATTCATTATTCTCTGTGTCATAGCCACTGTCTAAGGATTTCGGCTGAATGGGCGTGTTGTAACTATCAGGGCTGAAGGCCTCACAAGGACTGCTGCTAGAGGCAAGATTAATTGTTTCCTCGCAGTGTCTTGACCTAGTCTCTCTCTGCAGTGTTCTGTGAGTTAGGTCAATATTGCCCACCTCTGCATAGTCCAAGGGATAATCTGCTAATACTCCAGAGGGGATATCCATGCTGTCATCACTGCAGTCATTAATTTCCATCAGACTGATAGTGGAGTTGTCGGGCACTATCCTGCTGTCTGTCAAATGGTTACACTCTGAGACAGTCTTAGACAGATCTGTAGGGCACGACACCATTTTTACACACACTCCAGCAGAACCATCTGTCCCAAGTTTCAGTTTTTGTACAGGGGATATCCTTGTTTCAAGTAACACATTTTCTTTAGTCACTACCAGCACCGATGGAAGAGTTGATGGATTCATTCTGCTGCAGCCTCCTACATGGAAGTCTGATGTATTGTTTTTAATATGTTTATGAGCAGTGTTCTTCTGCCATGTATGAATATGCTGACTTTCTGTGACAGAATGACATTTAGAAGATGATTCAACATCCTGAGTATTTTCAGGGCTTAAATGAAGGTATTCACCACCCTCCAAGTCAACGTGAGAATTACTTGCGGTAGGTGTACTTTCCGTGGCTTCCATGTATGAGGAATGGTCTTTGAGAGAATCGCTGGAATTATATGTACAACTGTTGCTTGTTTCCAGCGCTCTTGATTTCAAATTTCCGACTTGAGAAGAGGGTGTCGGGTGACGCAAATCAAGGTATGCGTCTCGGAAACCCACAGGTTGTGTTCGATCGCTTAAACTGTTGTTGTTTGCTGACTGGTTAGAGTTCCAGTTAGTTAACATGTTCTGAGAAAACAAATCTTCATCATCTTCTGGATCAGCACTCCCCCTGCCCAAAAGAAGGCCATCACCAGCATCAATATTAATGCTCATGTAGTGGGGTCTGGGCACATTCTTTTGTAAGGGGCCCATCATGTCATAATAGGCCTCATTAGCCATACTTCTTTCTACAGTTCTCTGGTTAGACTCGAGGTATGGGTCACAATGTGCCAAGCTGGGACTACTAAGAGAGACTGAAACTCCAAGTGGGCTTTCCTTTACCACCTCCAGTCTATGGCAGAGGCTTCCTGACCCTCTTCTCTGCTGATTACAATCTGAGCTATGCCCTCCTACCAAATTAACATCTGGCCCTGCTTGAGGTGACTGTTCACACTGTAAATTGTGCCTGTCATTGGAAGAAAAATAAACTTCTGACTGGTCTATCTCTACCGAGCTTGGAACTCTTCTTTGGAGTGGCTCCATGGTTAGGCTACTATCTGAATCATAATCATTACCGATGGGTTCTTTAGCTGCTGACCAGTAGGTGTTTGGCTGAGAGCCAATGGGGCTCCTCCTGCCTGTAGAGGACAAGCTACTGTTGCTGGCTTCAAGTCTTGGGCTGTAATCAAGATTGGTGTCTTCTAAGTTGATGTTGCACTCAACTGGCTCCTCGATGCGGATGTAGTACTCACTACTTACTGAGGGGCTGTGTGCACTTAGCACTGGAACCACACCTGGATGGTCGGACTCATAGTAGGATGGAGAAACCCCAAGAGGGAGGCTCTCACCTTTGCAGCTACCTGTGGAATTGCTAAGAGGGTAATACACATCCTGGTAATGGGGATTATTCTTTCCCAATGGTCCACTAGCTGAAGAGGAGCAGTAGGGCTGCTCAGCTCGCGCTTGCTCCCATTTATACTCAAAGTTGAGCCCCTGGCTGGTCTCAGTTACTGTCAATATATCATCCCCATTCTCAGACTGGAAGCTGTCTGCCATTGAGAAGTGTTCAAGTAGAGGAAATGAAGAAGAAGTAGATGAGGATACTTCAGGTGCAGGTGTCCTGTGAGAGCTGCTGGAGCCCAGACTTGGCCTGAGTGAGTTCCAGCGCTTCTCAAAGTCCTCCTCAGCCTCATTTGCACCCTTAGCACACAGATAGCTTAGCAGTAGATGGACTTCCTCCACAACAGGCCTCTGCTCAGGCTGCAGCCAACAGAACTGCATTACCTCATACCTGCCCAAACACGCAACAGAAAAGCAAACATTTTAGACTATAAACTAGTATTTATAAGAAACACATTATAAAGGATTAGAATAGAATAGGGCCAAAAACTATGTTTTAGTACAATTTGCTAACGCTTTATTACCGGGGTCTCCAACACCGCTCCTGGAGAGCTACCATCCTGCAGATTTCAGCTCCATCCACAATCAAACACACCTGAATCAGCTAATAAAGGTGTTCAGGGTTAAATGATAATTACAGGCAGGTGTGTTGGAGCAGGGTTGAAACTGAAGTCTGCTTGACTTATAAACGCTTTATAATCTAATTGTTTTATAGGTACTTAAATATGGATGCTAGTATGGACAATAGCCAGAAACCCATTTGTGATGATCTGAAATATGGACAGTTTAGTATGATAGTAGCCTTGGAGTCTTAAAGTAGGGTCATTCATTGTTTAGTATTCACTGGGGGATGGAGTGGTATACTTGTACGCATGACTGCTCTTGATTAAATGGACAATAATTGGAGTGTGTGGGGGTAAAATTAATGACTGTGTGCTTCCAGGACTGGATAAATGTATGATTAATGGCCTTACAGAGGGGGAAAATTAATGATTGACCACACTGGATTTGAGGAGTATTGATTTGTTG
Source organism: Labeo calbasu (assembly GCA_019740295.1). Lineage (NCBI taxonomy): Eukaryota > Metazoa > Chordata > Actinopteri > Cypriniformes > Cyprinidae > Labeo > Labeo calbasu. The sequence continues at coordinate 14,995 of JAHKKF010484285.1, read as the reverse complement.
CTCCTGCCAGGGGAAATGACTGGTGGAGGCACCTGTGGTTGGAAGATATTGATTGCTTTTCATGTATTTAAAAGAGAAGTGATTGGTGGGCGTGTCTCTGGAGGGGAACACTGATTGGTTTGGATGTGGTGATTGCGACTGGCAGACGTAAGGGCATGGGCGGTTCATAATGATGATTGTGACTTGTGAGACGACTCACCAGCGTTCACACAGAGGCACTTTCAGCAGGGGCTTTGGCAGTTTGAGCTGCTGTTCCTTTACAGCATATGTTAAAACCTGCCTATCAGAATAGTGCCTGTAAGGCTGGTTGCCCAATTCAAACAACTCCCATATCGTCACACCTAGTGACCTGCATAGTAAAAATACACATATATAGTGTTAGTATATAAAAATTATATCATTAATTACTCACTCTCATGCCGTTACAAACATGTAAGACCTTTGTTCATCTTCAGAACACAAATTAAGACATGTTGAAATCTGAGAGCTTTCTGGCCCTACACAGCAACGCAACTGACACGTTCAAGGCCCAGAAAAGTAGTACGGGCATTGTTTAAAAAAACCCATGTGCCATCAGTGGTTCAACCGTAATGTTATAAAGCTATGAGAATACTTTTTGTGCCCAAAGAAAACAAAATTCGTGACTTTATTCAACAACTCTTCCGTGTTAGTCTTTGCCATTTTTTCAGGAGAGTACCACGAGAGTACTCGGAAGAGAAGACTATTTCAATGAAGTCCTTACTACCTTTCTGGGCCTTCAATGTGTCAGTTGCGTTGCTGTCTATGCAGGATCAGAAAGCTGTCAGATTTCATCAAAAATATCTTAATTTGTGTTCTGAAGATGAGCAAAGGATTTGGTTGAGAACCTCTGCCACAGTGTTTTTCTCTGATTTATTTCTCACCAGACGTTGCTGGCCTTGGTTTGGTCCACTACTAAAAGATTGCCGTGGACTTCATCAATAAGTTCTGGTGCAATCCAGCGTAGAGGAACCCATATTTGATCTGCTGTCACATAATAGTCATCCTAGCAAAGGGAAAGGGTGCATTGATATTGAATAAGAAGAAATTCAGAGACAATGTCAGAATAGCAGACTGTAATCCTAAAAGCCTTCACAGACTCACCTTGTACTTGCTGTGGCTGAGGCCATAATCTCCAATTTTCACTGCCAGCTCTGAGGTCAAAAGGCAGTTCCTTAGGGCCAGGTCACTGAGAACAGGACAGAGTGGAGCAATGTTTGCATCATTTATAGCTCCTCTCATTGGCAAACTTTCACGACAAAGTGACAAAGGAAGTCTGCAGTGTCATCTCACATTTTCTTCGTGGGTGACTTACAAATAATTGAAGATGTTTGTTGAGCAAGGGGTGTTCCCCCAGCAACAAAATCACTGATGCTGGAGTCTGTGACATGTACTCAGGCAGCACCAGGATATTGTTGCCAGGAGACACCAGAGCTGGACGTCCAGTGAGCGACGGGGTGAAAAATAACCGTGAGAATCAATATGCGGGGAAAAGGCCAAAGGTTAGTGGATCCTCACCTGTGAATGTAATTGTGTTTGTGAAGGTACAGAAGACCAGAAGCAATCTCGCATGCCATCCGCTGAAGGATCAAAGGGTCAGGGGTCACCGAGTCTGCCGCCCGACAGCTACGGAGGTATCCTTTAACATCTCCCTGTATAATGTAAACACCATTCTTAAGAACAGCATAAGAATGCTAATCCATGTTATCATAAAGTCCACTACCTTTTTGCTGCAAGCAACTGTAATTCTGATACCACTGTGTCAGTTTGAAACACAATTTCTATGACCAGCAGAGGGAGCTATTTAATTAACCATATGCTAAGCTCCATCTTCCTTGGGTTCTCAGAGCACCTTTACAGAAATGAATGGGAAATTTCAGAAAGCAGCATGTTTTTAGTAATTGTGCCTACAAAATGTTATTCTTTTCTATCCTGGAACAAAACAAAGCAATGCTGTTTTTCTTAAGTTACTTTGAATGCCATAAAATTATAAAACTGCTAAAACTGTGAATCAAGACACATCTGTTTCACAATCAAATAAAAATGCCTCATTTGAAGGGAACTGTATGGTACTGTGAACTCTTTAGTTACAATTATCTATAGTACATCTTAAATAAATAAATACATTACATTTTAGGAAATGTATTAACGTTACTTAGAGAAAATGTAGAAATGTAGAAAATGCATGAATTCTCTCTGTGGTCCTATTATAGTGTCACCATTACACTATCAGTGACCTGGCAACAACTTCATTTTTTATATTTTGGATTTAAAAACTATCCAAACCCACAGATTCTCCATAGACTTACATTAGAAAAGAACAAAAGTCTGATTATACTCTGTGGCAAGAGTTGCTAAGATCGGATTGGTCCGTAACATTTTTAAAGGCGTGGCTTTAAAGAAGGGTCAACTGGACACCACGAAGCCACTTAGACTCAAAACTCATGCGGTTTGTAGTTTCTTGCTCTCAAAATAATACTATGATGCTAATTCTATCCATTGTATAAAAATGGATATATTTTAAAGGAGACATCAGATGCAAAATTCACTTTTACATGGTTTTCTTGCTTATAAATGTATCAAAGCAGTGCGTAGACGCAACCACCCTACAATGCTAAAAAAAAAAAAATCCATTTATTTCAAACCTAAACAGTCTCAATTATCAAGCTGTTTTGATTTTCTGAGCAATATGATGTCATACTACTCAGGCTCTGGCCACAAATGCTGACAGACCGTCTTTTATTGTTCCGTTCGTAAACAAGCTGCACCTCCAGAAGAAGTCTCGCACTTTATATTTTTTATGATTATTTGCTAATCGCCTTTTCTCTTCCACAGAAGTGAGGGGCGGAGTGAGCAGAGCTCATTATCATTAAAGAGACATGTACCGAAATGTGTCGCTGTGAACAGAGCTGTTTTTGACAAGGTAAAAAGGGTGTTGCTTTATTTGACCATTGAGGAATTTTATCCGAAGTATGTTAAAGACTTTTCATGAAAAAGACCCTAAAAAGTCATACCAACTTTTGGAAAATAGGCGTCCGATATCCCCTACACTCAAGAATCAAGAAGATTGCTGACTGCTAGTATACACTCTAAAGCAGGGATATGCAATGTCGGTCCAGAAGTGCCGATGTCCTGCAGAGTTTAGCTCTGACTCTGAAAAAAACCTCACTGCCTGTATACCTAGTAATTCTGAAGACCTTGATTAGCTTGTTCAGGTGTGTTTTATTAGGGTTGGAGCTAAGGACAGCGGAACTCCAGGACCGACGTTGCCTATCCCTGCTCTAAAGGGTAGTCAGACCAACTCAGAGTATGTTTTTACTACAGTAGGTGAAGCGTGTGGTACTAGTTGCTTACCAGGGGGCAGTGCTCCATAACCAGCAGGTATGGCGTGACCTCTGAACACTGGGAAAGACATTGCAAGAGGGCTGGATGCTGGAGCACCCTGTGGAATTCACACACTCAAACATTGAAACACTGCTCAGTTGAAAAACTGTTTAGTTACACATTCCAAATAAGAGGTGTCATTAATGTTTTATTTTGTGCCTCCAAATGAGATTTATTAACAAAAATGTAATAAATTTTAGCATACAGCATAAGATGGGGCAAAAGAGATAAAAGGAAAGGTGTGTACCAGTAAGGCTGGACCTCTTCCAGGAACTGCATCTGTTCCTGTACACTGGCACTGGCCTTTAGCTCCTTAACCACCACCTGTGTGGTACTGAGTCCAGCATTCACCTCCCCCAGCAAAACCTGAAAGCCAGCCCAAAGCGCACATTAACATGTCTCACACCTGCCACCTGTGAAACTGGCGGCATGGATTTAAAGAGAGCGAACACTTGGTGTGCTATTTACCTCAAACTGTTTGATTAACGGTAGCTCATAATGAGATTACGATAGCATTATGCACATACTTTACTGTGTGCAAAATCAACCCCATGAGTAGGGTACTCAAAAAACACTGTTGTTATCTTGAAGCCACATTACGGTTATGTTTGGGTTATAAAAGGCCTCACCTTGCCAAACCAGCCATGTCCCATTTCTTTGATGTAGAGGAGGCTATGGCGTCCGAGATCTGTAGATTTCAGCAGCTGAACTGAGGGAAACAGAGAGAAAACATACATTCAGACTTAGCAGAGACGCACAAATGGATGAACTGAACACACAATGAGCGGTTTAAAAGTGGCCAAACTTTAAGGAAGAGTGAGCAATATCCAGGGAGGCACAACCACAAGAACCATGGTCATCTCAAACTACCCCTTCTCAAAAAAATTTAACATAGGACATAAATCTTCAGACACTCTGGTCCCACCTTGAACCATCGTAATTCAGCAGATAAGCTCGGACGTCGAAGATACAGACGAAGTGCAGCTCTCTTTGTCTCGCAAGAAACCGTAGGATGAAGATCCAACGACGCAGTGGAACGAAGGTGCCGTTCTTCTCCGGTTCTCCATGTCTCCATTCGCACGCCAGGGGTTTAACCCTCCAAGCCCTCGGACAGCTGAGAAAGCAGCGCCGTCTGTCTTCCTTCCCAGCAACGAAGTGCATCTCCTTGTGGTGAGATCCAGCGTCCCACAACATTCCCATGATGCCCCCAGCTGGAACTCTCAGCTGGAGCCTACTCAACTCAAATCTGCGGTAAGCCAAGCGGCTCCGACTGAGATCGGTGTTTAAAGTGCCAAGTGTCCCACCAGGAGCTGGACGTATGTCTGCAGCGTAGCTCGGCACATGCCAAATGCGTCTGCTCACGCAAGCAATGCCATGAGCACATAATAACCGTCGCTCCTCTGCCCCCTTCCCTCTGTCTGTCTCAGCAAGACTATGGGGGCAATTGTAAACAAATAAAGCACTGTGAGCAGCAGAAAGACCTCTGTCATTAACACGAGCCCCCACACACCTCCTCCTGCGCTACCAGCAGGTCTCACAGTGTGCGTGTGTGCGCCTCACAGACCCATCCCTGTATTAATGCACTAAACTGTTCTCCTCCTCTGCAGCGTTCCAGAAGCTTCTCATTCCAGCCCCTCACACTCCCCGCCACAGTTACATTGTGGCTTTTGTCCGCAGAGCAGCAGCGCCTGGTACCCCAGTACCAGCCCAGACACAAGGCCCATTCTCTGCCGCTCAGAGCCAGGATTGTCACAGCGATGACCCCCCCATTCCGGACACACAACTATCTCTCTTTTCTTCAGCAGACTTGAACTGGCCTTTTATATGATTTCTGTGGAATCTGTGAGTTGTGCATTCCCGTCCCACTCCTGGCATTCCCAGAGCAGCCCTGGGCCATGTTAAAAATGCATTAAAACGCAGCACAATTGCACAAGAAACCCCAGCCTGGCCTACGAATACACACTGACTAGAAGAGAAATTCTACTTAATGTGTCGACAAAAGACTTCAGACCGAGTAAAAATTGCCAACTTAAATGGTTAAGGGGATTTCAGAAGTGCTAAGAAATATTATTTTATATTTAACTTCCAATATGGAAGAGAAAAACTGGTGATTTATGTATGATGGCGTTGATTCTTGTATGAAACCAGTATGATAAGTACACAAGGCTGTGCTGAATGTTAGTATTTACCATGCAAAGGTAGAAAGTGTCAGATTTCACTACATTGTTTATATGTATTAGGAAGGATGGCATTCATGATTTGCATGTAAGAGAAAGATAACTTTGAAACTTTGAAACTGCTTTGAAACGTGCAGTAAGGTACCTAATTACGGTGTTGTAGAAATTTATATAGAGGCATGCATTTTCATAAGGCTTAATGAAAACATGGAGTGGACAAATCAAGATGAATTTATTATTAAGAGGTGTTGTCTGGCACAACACTAAGCTATTTTAAAAACTATGATGTTTCAAATGTGTCATCCAATAAGATGTGATGCAATTACTCAGATTATTTAATTCACTAATTCATCACAAACAGGCATTACAACAAGGTTGTTAAATATATAAACTCTTTTGTTACTATAAAATAATGAATTAACATGCGATCTCAGCGATTAGAAAACCGTAACAATCAAATGATCCTATTAATTCCCAATGGACAAAATTCCTGTTTTTTTTTTGTTTGTTTGTTTTTTTGCTCAATCGAGAAACCATTTCACATGTATGTACATCACAACAGGGAAGGTTACAATTTCTGTTTCATGTTGATTTTAAACATTTATGATTATATAAAATGACATATGATATGATATGATATGATATGATATGATATGATATGATATGATATGATATAGAATTTGATCTAATAGCTCAACAATTAATAGAGCAAGGCAATGACAAGATTGTGGGTTAAATTCCCAGGAAACAAACTAAAAATTTTAGTTGAAATGAAAGTTTTGTCATTAATTATTCACCCTTATGTCGTTCCACACCTGTAAGACCTTCGTTCATCATCAGAACACAAATTAAAATCCGAGAGCTTTCTGACCCTGCATAGACAGCAATGCAACTACCATGTTCAGGCCCAGAAAGGTAGTAAGGACATCTTTAAAATGGTCCACGTGACATCAGCGGTTCAACCTTAATTTTATGATGCTACGAGAATACTTTGTGTGCAAAGAAAATAAAAATACCAACTTAATGTATGGACTATTTTATCAATGTCCTTACACCTTTCTGGGCCTTGAACATGGTAGTTGCATTGCTGTCTATGCAGGGTCAGAAAGTTCTTGGGTTTCATCAAAAATATCATCTTCACTTGTGTTCTGAAGATGAGCGAAGGTCTTACGGGTTTGGAACGACATTAGGGTTGTTCCTCGAGTTTTACTGTACTGCAAAGTTTAGCTCCAGCCCTAAACAACCAGCAAATCAAGGTTATTTCAGACAGGTGAGTTTAATCAAGGTTGAAGCTAAACTCTGCAGGACAGTAGACCTTGAGGGCCAGATTTGAGAAACCTGCATTAAACGCTCTATAAGCTGCTCTGAATAAATTCTCCGCTACATGAATAAGCACAATGTAAATGACTACAGTAGGCATTTTAGGGTCGTAAAAATGTGATGCCCTCTTTCTCTGATTCTCCATGCTCAACCTCTTCCAGACTGAAGTCAGTTAAAACCTGTAAATGTAGTTTAGGAGTGATAAAAACACCAGGGACATTCATATGTGGAGCTTTTACTTCATTGCATTCAGTCAAGTGTTAATTTCTGGCTCTTTACATTAATACAGCACGCTGGAGGATGAAGAGGGGGAGGACGGAAAGGGAGCGGTTCAACCATGACCGAGCCCTTCTCAATATCACGAGGGACTCAGCGCTACCCTCTCGCTCTGCAACACCTGGACCAATAGCATGGCCGTAACCACGGGTGACGAACAATCCAGAGGCTATTGGCTGGATCCTAAAACTCTTTCGTCCAATCCCTGCCTGAGTTTCAGGCCAGCATCCCGCTGTCTCCCCCACCCTCCCTTGATGCTCTACGCAGACAGAGCGTGTGAGTCATAGGGAGAAAACCTGACTTGCACGGTTTCACCCACCGCCAGCTTCCATACAGTCAGCCATTGAGCAAATGGATTTGACTTGATGCAAAATCAAATGTAGATTTTTATCACTCCTGAAGAAAATGTTAATGTTGTTTGCCTGGGCAAAACTCACTGCCATTATGGCAAGGCATTTTGAGTGGTTAACAGGGTGTTGCTATGCAGTTGTTAAGGTTTTCTTCATGGGTTTGCAGTATCTAGGGTGGTAATTAGGTGGAAAATAACCTACTAAGGATTTGCTCACATAGTTTTTCAAATCTGATCTTTAGGACTGACTGTCCACACTGTCGTTTTTGTTAAAATGGATCCATTTTTTCCAAGCAGTGTAGTCAGGGTGGACATGTTCACTTATTCTCTACATTTTAAATGTCACATGGCATATGACAAAAGAGTTTTCAGACAACGACAATTTCAGTTGTATACTTTCAATTATATTACATTCACATTAAGTTCCAAATGATTAAAAAAACAAAAAACTACTGATCTAACTCTTCAGACTGAGATGTACTCAAAAGAATTTATGTTAATATGGATCCGGTCTGAATTAGATTAGTAAACCTAAAGTTTTTTTGGTGTTTAGACTACAAAAAAAAGTCAGATATGACAAATAAATCAATAAATAAATAAGAGATTTTTTGCTGTTTGAATACAACCTGTGAATCTGATTACCATTATAAAGTTTGGGGTTGGTAAGATTTAGTACTATTTTTAATAGAAGTCTTTTATGCTCACCAAGGCTGAATTTATTTGATCAAAAAATACAGTAAAAATCGTAACATTGAGAAATATTATTACATTTTAAGTGTTTTCTATTTAAATAAATGTTAAAATGTAATTTATTTCTGTGACGCAAAACTGAATTTTCAGCATCATTACTGCAGTCTTTATTGTCACATAATCCTTCAGAAATCATTCTAATATGCTAATTAGCTGCTCAAAAATCATTTATTATTATTATGAATGTCGAAAACTACTTAATATTTTCATGGAAACTGAGATATGTTTTTATAGTTCGTCTTTTATAACCTTATACATGTATTAACTGTCACTTTTGATCAATATAATACATCCCTGATGAATAAAATGATTCATTTCTTTCAAATACCCTAAACTTTTGAATGGTAATGTGTTTTGGAAAACCTAAAATATCTAACGAAAACGTACATGTAGGAACTTTTTTGCAAGATGCGAAATACATAGTGCCATGTAAGTTTCGTGACATATTCGATGTGAAATGTTGTTTTTTTCCCTGGACCAGATAAACGTATATATGGTACGTTTCATGTGATGTTGGTTTTGTACATGTCACCGCAGTTCTGCCTCGAAATGTCCATTAAGTGGCACTATAACTTATACTTATAACATGCTCCATGACATTTAAAATAACGTATGGTACAGATTGAGGGCATTTGATCTGGAAATCATCTGCTGTGTACAAACTTCTGGCAGATGTCTGTAAGATGTCAGATTTACATACATTCATAAACATCATAAACATCTAATAGACATCTATTTGACATCTGACAGGAAACATCCTATAGACGTATTGCAGATGAGCAAACACTCTAAAAAATACGTCTTGCAGATGTAAATGCAGACGTCAAATAGACGTCTCCGAGATGTACCTCCTATCAGGGATCTGCACTACACCTAAACGTACCCGAAGGTATAAACAAAAGCAAATGTGACTTAAAAATGCAATCGCGGGTGTGCCATTTTAGCTTATTTTTCGATCTTTTAGCTCTTTCATCACGAGTTATGTTCTTCATGGGATTCGTAACCAATGATTCTGCATCTGAAGTCCAATTCTGTGTCGGATGAGCTACCGAGCAAGCTTGTTACATAAGGAAAGCGAAACATAATCATAACTGTGTATGAAAACGATTACAAGTGCTCGCCGTTTTACCGCCTCTACTGTTCATTTCTCTCGGAAACTGCAGTGTACTTATTGTACGTATTTTGTGTCTTGCGAAAAAGTTCCAACAGTTACGTTTTCATCATGAGATCAGGTAGGCATAAGCCATTATTGGCTGCCTTAGCAAGCACGACTAACAAATCAACTTCTTCTAAAGAGATGAAAATCTACAGCTGATTTGGTTTTCCGATGCATCTGTTTCATATCTGCTGTAATATTGTTGTTAAAAACAGCTTCATTTCCATCTGTACTCCCAGTGCTTCCATGCATTAATAACTTCCTTTCCCTTCTGCAGTCCAGTTCACATGCATCCATCATGCCAGGAGTCCTCTGGGCCGGTCTCACGGCGCATTATGCAACTGACAGATGTGTGTTCTGCTTCCAGAGATGGTTCGCTCTCCACCCCTCTCTTTGCACTGTGAGAACGTAAACAAGGCCACTGCTCTTTTTCCTGAACCATCCGTTCACAATGGGCACGGCCCTGTTCTTTACTCTTCCTGTCACAAGGCCGTTAGGAATGTGAGGGATGAATATCAGCACAGTGTGGCGCTTCACTTTCAGTATTGTTTATTAATAAAAAGATGTATTCTTTGTTAGGTGTTACAATGATAAGCTATAAACACCACTGTTAACACACAGGCAGTAGGTCTAATCTAAATCTTGTTTTCCATTTAAAAAAAAAGTCTAGGGCTGCCTGCTTGCAGCTGCCACCATGAATCACATGAGCAGTACTACTGCATTACATTTCCAATACATGGAAAAAGAAAAACCAGCACATTATTCAAAACATCTCCTTTTGTGAATCATAAATAATGATCAAAATGATCCAGATTCTTACATGACTTGCTGGGCTGTTTGGACACAGGTAGTGAGACCTCCGTGAGGGGCAGGATATAAACCTCGGGGTCGTTCTGAGAGCTGGGGGAGGCTAAAGTGGAAAGGTCAGCTTGGCCCTCTTCCCCCTCTGTATTTTCAAACTCCTACAGGGAACAAAAGCACACAGAGACTTCAAATAAATGCTTTCTGTTGTAATATATTTTAGTGATGCAAAGATGAATTTTACTCCAGGCTCCAGTGTCACATGATCCTTCAGAAATCATTCTAATATACTGATTTGACATTATAAACATCTTTACTGTCACTTTTAAACAATTTAATGTGTATTAATGCTAAATAAAACTATTAATTCTTAAAAAAGAAATTCAAACACAAGGAGGAATTTCAGACTGGCATTCTTACATCAGCTCTATTACTTTATGCATACTGTGAAATTAATATGGAGTTTTAATGGTCTTTTTAGTCACAGTATGACGGCAGATGAAAAAGATCTCTTGTGGTATTTCTTTGTTATGAATCCTGGATGCCACATTTTGAAAATTGGGCAATCATCTGCTTGGACCCAGTAACCCATCCAGCTCCCACAGCTCCACATGTTGGCTCATACTCACACATTGTGACTATTGTTGAGCATCTGTGTCGGGGAATTGTAGTACTGAATCTCTGCCATAACCAGCATGAATTCAATTCCTGTATTTGATCCGAATTTGGATTGGAGTAGTAAACAGGATGCATAACTAACTTGCATTTAAAGCAAGTAATATTATATATCAATAATCAGTGCGGTAATGTGTTAAACTGTTTGTGTAACGCACTAAATCAAAGCTTCTAAGAATGCCCTTTTGCTGTTTTTTACTAGTAATTCATAGTATTTACTTGCAAAACTCATACACTTGACAGTATTTTACAATACAATTACATATATGCACTGTTAAATCACTTACAGTTTTTGACTGTGCCCAAAAATGAAAAATCTGTCATTAATTACTCACTCTCATGTCGTTCCAAACCCGTAAGACCTTACTACCTTTCTGAGCCTTAAACGTGTCAGTTGTGTTACTGTATGTGTAGGGTCAGAAAGCTCTTAGATTTCATCAAAAATATCTTAATTTGTGTTCTGAAGATGAATGAATGTCTTGTGGGTTTGGAACGACATGAGTAATAAATGACAGAATATTTATTTTAGGGTGAACTATCCCTTTAATCATATAAAGCCTTTTGTGTCATGTTTAAAGCCTATATAATATCATGATCAAAACTTCACTAAAAACTTGTAGTTATTTACAGCTGATTGATAGTTTATAGTTTTTAGCAAGTAAAGCGCCTTTTAGTGTCATTGTAAAAATGTCCTCCCTTCAGAATGTGATTATTTACTAGTTTATCTCTCAGTCATTATGGCATTGCATTAAACTATACCCACAATAAAAAACTACAGAGCTTTGGTCATAAAACTAAGCATTTAAATGTCATCTTACTAAGATATATTATTGGGAGATATAATGTGACAACTAATATTTATATGCATTTTATGTAAGTAGTCTGCTATACTCATAAAATCTCATTGATTTACATCACCATTACAAACTATCAGATTTGAATACTTTTTGGCAATATAAATAACAGGAATTGCACCAAATTTTGCTCTGCTTGGAACTCTGAATAAAACTGAGCTGTCTTTTTCCTCCTTGAATTTGATCTCCATATTCTCCTATATCAGAAAGTATGAGCAATAAAGGCCTGATGTATCAAATATTATATAAAAAAACATATATGCATATGGAGTTTTGGATATATATACACAAGTTTTGGACAATAAGATTTTTAATGTGTTTTAACCAGGCCTCACCAAACCTGCATTTTTTTTTTCAAAGTACAGCAAAAACAGTAAAATGTTTTTTTATTTAAATATATTTTAAAATGTAATTTATTCCTGTGATTTCGAAGCTGAATTTTTAGCGTCTTCACTCCAATCACATGATCCTTCAGAAATGATTCTAATATTCTGATTTGCTGCTCAAAAACACATGTATTATTATTATTATGTTGAAAACAGCTGAGTAGAATTTTTTTCAGGTTTCTTTGATGAATAGAAAGTTCAGAAGAACAGCATTTAACCGAAATAGAAATCTTTTGTAACATTATAAATGTCTTTATCATCACTTTTAATCAAGTTAAAGCATCCCTGCTAAATAAAAGTATTAATTTCTATAAAAAAGGAAATATATAAAATAAATACATTTTAAAATATATTCAAATAGAAAACAGTTATTTTAAATAGTAAAAATAGTTCACAATATTACTGCTTTTGCTGTATTTTGGATCAAATAAATGCAGGCTTGGTGAGCAGAAGAGACTTTAAAAACATTAAAAATCTTACTGTTCAAAAACTTTTGACAGGTGGTGTATTGTCTATAGGTTTAATAAACTCTTCTATTTAAAAAACATAGCATTTCCCCCCCACTTTTTAACTTTTTTTTTACAGTGTGTGTAAATTTGATTAAATTTATGGTAGTTACCATATTAAGACAAAGAGTTACTAAGTCTATATTATATTCAGTACAGTTAAGGCATTCACCCTCTTTTCACCACTACTATTGTTGACAGCAAGTTGCAGAAGCAGTTGTGAGCATCTGTTGTGTGACTATAAGAAATTTCTTTGAAATATGATTAATTAAATTCATTTTCTGTCAATCCAACTAAAATTCCACTTCCTATTAGCTTCAGCCAATTCGATTTACATTCCAACAAGCCAATTTTTCACTCACGACTATTGTCCATGACTTTAAACGCTGTCTTTACCTATAAAAGCGTATTGTCTCTGCCTGCATATTCTCATATGCTTTGTAAGCCTGATTACAATGGACAACATCTCTTATCTGCTGCCGTAGCACCTCTGCTATTTTAAGAAGCACAACATTTCTTCATGTAATGTTACAATTGTTCTCTGAAGAAAATGGGATTTGCTGAGGAAGTAAAAAACAGCAATTTCTCTATTTTGTGTTCAGGCAGCAGATGGGAAGACCACTTTTTTCCTACATAATATGATAGATTTGACTTTGTGCATATATTACGGAGCCACTTATTTATTTAATTCTGGTACTCGGGCAGAAAGATTAAATATGTAGTTTTATAAAATACTTGGTTTATAAAATGTAGTCTTCTTTTTCCACTTTAAATGTAAAACAAGCTCTAAGAGCAAATCTATACTGAACGGCATCTGCTAATGTGGTGTTTATCATGGGGAGTGGATGTGGCTCTGAGGCAAATTGATGCAATATCATTTAGAACCACTTGAGGGTGCAAAGTAATTTACTTAATTCACACAGTCCATCTAAATATTTCATACTTCAGTCTGTTATTCATGCATTATGTGTGCATTACTAAAGTGCTAACAGGACATATTTGAAGAGGAGGCAGCAGTTTATCTTTATTCAACAGCAGTCGATAAAAACTTTAATTTGAAGTCAGCTACTGGTTCTTCTTGCTTTATGTGCATGCTGGGATAAAGTGGATAAGATGAGAGCCTGGAAATGCTGACCTGCTGCTTTCTACTGTACCGTTTGAGCTCACAGATTTCATCTCCATCATATTTACTCTTCAACAGTCTATGCAGGGTCAGAAAGCTCTCGGGTTTCATCAAAAAAAAATCTTAATTTGTGTTCTGAAGATGAATGAAGGTCTTACGGGTCTGGAATGAGATGAGCGTGAGTAATGAATGACAGAATTTATATTTTTGGGTGAACTATCCCTTTCAATACCACCTTGTCTACTAAGAAACATGCTGTTTACCCACGTAATGGTGTATTTATGGCATCTATCAGCCAGGACTAACTGTCTATAAGAAAACTAGTCAAAATGTCGACTGACATACGTGGACAGCAGAAAGATTTGATTTTGGCAGATCACCATGGACTGCAGCCATACAGTCAGACTCTTCCCAACAAATGCACAATAAGAAGCCCAAACATCTTGATGAAAAGCACGCCAGTGTGAAGCAGCCAACTCATTTCAATTAGACTCCAGCAATGGTTGTAGCTCACTGCACTGCACTGGGGAGCGAGGGTTGTTTTCCATTCAGGAAGAGCAGCTGTCTCACTCCATCAGCAGTGTGTGTGTGTGTGTGAGAGAGAGAGAGAGGGGCTGGTGCTCGTTCACAACACAAACAATCCCTAAAGAGGCTTTAGTTAAATTTAATACCAACTTGATTGTTTGTTACAGAGCCACATGTGAAATCAGGATGGAAAGATGTGGTCTGGTTCCACAGCAAATGCCATCCACTCCTTGGTAGTTAAATATACACCTCTGTGTTTCTGTTTGGTTACTAAGCATTATTTGAAAGATTTTTCAGCATGTGTAACCAAACAAAAATGAACTATGGTTCTACCATGGTATAGTGTAGGGTTATGTGGTATAACCACCATTCAGAATTTAAATTTTTAAATGTCAAGTCAGGTCCTGAATTTCAGTTAGGGTCGAAAACAAGAATCAGAACTATAATCCAAGGATGCAGAATTTTATTTCTTTCTTTATTTATTTATTACATTTTTGTCCTTATTTTGATAGAAATAGTAGAATAATATTATATTATATTATATTATATTATATTATA
>JAHKKF010484276.1:0-12170 GCA_019740295.1 Labeo calbasu | reverse complement strand
GGGATTTGCACTGAGATCTTTAAGGAGGAATCTGTGATTCATCAGAGGAAAGTCTACAGCTTCATCCATCTGAGTGTTCAGGAGTTTCTCGCTGCTTTTCATGTGTTTTACTGCTATTTAAGCAGCACCAGTGAGACCCTTAAGGTGTTTGATTCAATGCATAATCTGCATAAAGGTGTAGTAGATAAAGCTGTTGAGAGTGAGAATGGACATCTGGATCTGTTCCTGCGGTTCCTGCTGGGCGTCTCACTGGAGTCCAATCAGAGACTCTTACACGATCTACTGACACACACAGAGAACAGCTCAGAGAGCATCAGGAGAACCACACAGTACATTAAAGAGAAGATCAAAGATGGACATGGACTCTCCACTGAAAGATCCATNNNTCTGTTCCTCTGTCTGCTGGAAGTGAAAGATCAGACTCTGTCCAGAGAGATTCAGGAGTTTGTGAAATCAGACAAACACTCAGAGGAGAAACTCTCTCCTGCTCACTGCTCAACAATCGCCTACATGCTTCAGATGTCAGAGGAGGTGCTGGATGAGCTGGACCTCAAGAAATACAACACATTAGATGAGGGGAGAAAAAGGCTGATACCAGCTGTGATCAACTGCAGAAAAGCCCTGTGAGTATTTAATCATGTTACAGTGAAGAGTTTTTTGTTCTAAATAGAATTACAGTCTTTTCCACACTGTAAAACCCGACAAGTTAGGTTAACTCAAACCGTTTGAGGAAACAGATTGCCTTAAACTATGACGGTTTGAATTAACCAGGTTTTTAACGGGTTTTACAGTGCATGTAAGTTTTAAAACTAATAGTTATGAGTACTCTGAACTTATTTCAGTTGAGTTCATTAAAAGAAGATATACATTTTACTAATTAAGTGATAATTGATCATTAGTGATGAACACCTGCTGTTAACAAACAGAATCACTGAAGAAAAGAGAAACACAAGAATTACAACTGACAGCCTTAGATGAATTCAACTGAAATAAGACATTAAATCTCTCAAGATCTGATAAAACAACTCCACAAACAGCATCACCAGCTTTACCAATTAATAACCAGATTGGATTTAAAAAAATTTCACAAAAAAAAACAAGGACAAAAACAAGAGGACAAAAACAAGAGGAGCAAATTTGATTAGCAGCTTGAAGAGTGATGTAGGCAGCAATGCGATTGGATAATAGTTAACACATATTGTGTTGGACACACTGTGTTGTTTCTCTCTCTCTGTCTTTGTACACATGATTAACTTAAAATGACACAAAATGTGTTAAAATGGCCATAACTAGGGTTGCAAAGGGGCAGAAAATTTCCATGGAAACTTCATCCGTGGAATTTTGGAAAAAAAAAAAGAGACAAACAGATCTCAGCAGAGGATGATTAAACAACTCCACAAACAGCTTTTCCAGCTTCACTTATTACTAACCAGATTGATTTTATTTCTGTCATACAAAAGTTCTTAATGAGAATTACAGAGGGTTAGATGTTGGTTTCATTTCACAAAACATCACATTCACTGTGGTCAGTGTTTGCTTTAGTTGGGCTCTTGACCCTTAACTTTACAACACAATGTTTTTTTTTTCTCTCTCTCTTTCTGCTATGATTGTGTTCTTACAAAGTACATTATAGCAAAGAAAACCCAGAGAAAATGAGAAGGCATGGTTGTTTGTTTAATACTGACAACAGCCATCATATTGTGGCTTGATTAACTGATTATCATACTTCACACTGTTGAATGTTGAATTTTGAGAATCTCTGGACAATTGAAACAATTTGGAAAGAAAAAAACAGTTTTGCAAAAAGAGTTTTTGCTTATGGAACACATAGACATGAAGAATCAGCATATGAATCAATGGTGGTAATCAACAAAATAGTCAGACAAACCTGTTTGAACATGACAAAACATGCTACTAAAACAACAAAACAAAAATAGCGAGAAGTAAAGCAAATTGTAAGAATAAAAGAAAATACAAAGACAATTCAGGTGTATAATTAATTCATGTTGCAGTGCATTCTGGGAGCCATGGATGAGTTTTGATTGGTTCACCCGGAATGCAATGCAGCATGAAGCTTTTTGTTTATTGTCACCATTGTTGAGATTCATATGCTGATTCTTGATGAATGTTTGCATCTAACTCACACTTTTATTTTGGGCTGTGACTGCGAGTTAGTTGTAGTTGTGTTTCTGTTTGTTTCTTTCTTTTTTTTTTTTTTTTTTTTTTTTTGTCCTGTTTTTGTTTCCTCCAGTAATTCTGCTTGTTAACATTCTCATTAAGTTTAGCTCTGTTTCAGTGTTACTTAAACTGTGGGACCAAATAAAGTCTCAGCAGTATTAATCCCAGACAACTTCCCTCAACACTTTACAGAGCTCCACATCATGGCAATCTCTGATTTTTTTATTTATTTATTTTATTTTGTGTTTTTATTTAATACCTTTTTTTGTATTGCATTCATTTTAACAGGTTAACGTTATGACACAAATTGTGTGATTTATGACACATTAGTGTGTTAAATATATAACACACTACCTGTGTTGATATTCTTAAAATATTTAACACACTAATGTGTCATAAATCACACAATTTGTGTCACAGATGTGACACAATATTATTTGTAATATTTATGTAATTTAGTTGATTTTGAAATACCAGTGGTAGAATGTGGTTAAGAAATTATTACCTGATTGTTTTAATCTCTTTCAGTTTTGGTGGCTGTAATCTTACTGCTCAGCTTTGTGAAACTGTGTCATCAGCTCTTCAATCTTCAAACTCTGTCCTGAGAGAGCTGGATCTGAGTAACAATGACCTGCGGGAATCTGGTGTGAAGCTGCTCTCTGATGGACTGAAGAGTCCAAACTGTCAGCTGGAGATACTGAGGTTTTAAGAGCATATAAGGAATAATGTACAGTCAGCCAGTCATAATGTTGATGTGTGTCTGTAGATGATCTGTCTGTGTGTGTCTGTAGGTTGTGTGGCTGTATGGTGACAGAGGAAGGCTGTGGTTATTTGTCTTCAGCTCTGAGTTCAAACCCCTCACACCTGAGAGAGCTGGATCTGAGCTACAATCACCCAGGACAATCAGGAGTCCAGCTGCTCAAACACAAACTGGAGGATCCAAAATATAAACTGCAGATACTCAAGTATGTGGGAATCCAACAAAGAAAATGTAATGGTTGGGAGCCTGAATTTTGCTTGCAAAGTGAAATGTTTTTCCCTTCTAATCTGGTACTTCTCTGCATGCACTGATAAAATCCTTAATGTTAGCTTGTACATTTATACTGTATTCTTTACTGATGTTCTTATATACAGGGGTTACACAATGAAACTGAAACACCTGGTTTTAGACCACAATTAGTAATGTGTTGAGCTTTCTTTTGCGGTCAATACATCATCATTTTATCTTGGGAATGACAAATACAAATCCTGCATAATAGCCAGAGGAATTTTGAGCCATTCTCCTCTTGCAGAACAGTGGCTAGGTCACTATGTGGTGATGATGTAGGAAAATATTTTCTGACTTGCTTCTCCAAAACACCACAAAGTGTCTCAGTAATACTCAGGTGACTGTGCAGGCACTTCACATGTTCATCAAACAACTCTGTCACCAGTCTTACTATGTGTATTGGTGCATTATCATCCTGATACACGGCACCACCTTCAGGGTACAATGTTTGAACCATTGGGTGCACATAATCAACCTTCACACTCTGCTCTTAATGGTGGAATGTGCAATCAGTGAAGATTGGCCACCAGGCTGCACAAATATAGCCATGAAACCTCCAACACTATATTGGTCGGTGTTTTAGTTTCATTGTCCAACCCCTGTATTTAGAGGTATTTTAAAGTGCAACATGGGCAGAGTGAGAATTTCTTGGTTCAGTCTAAATTGAATATTTAGAAAGTGTTGGCTGAAAATAACAGAGGTGGGAGTTTCAAGTCACATGCAAGTCTCAAATCAAATCCCAAGTCCTCAAAAAGTTAAAGTTAATGAGATAATTAAGTGACTAATTAAATAATGATTGAGCATTAGTGATGAACACCTGCTGTTAACAATCAACATCACGGAAGAAAAAAGAAAACACAAGAACTACAACTGACTTCAGCCACAGCCTTGGATGGAATCAACTGAAAACACACACACACACACACACACACACAATGCCACCATAATTGCGGTCAAGGTTTGCATTAGTTTGTCTTTTGACCCTTTTACTACTACTAGTAATTTGCTTGTTGGCAATTGCAATATTGTTTCACAGCAAACATTTGTGCATTGCTGAATCAAACCTCGAAATGGCAGATTAGCTTACGCTTTCTGCTCATAACTCATGATGATGAAAATATCATGAAATGGTCTCTGTCTTTGGTTTATTGACTGACATTCAGCTATTAATGGAATGCAAAAAAAAATAAAGTCCTATTAAACAAATGCCACCATAATGCTTCAATATTGGGGAAAAAAGAAATGTATTTGCTTAGGCTTTTAGACATGAACACTTATTATACAATCCTCAACAGTGGTGACAATAAGTTTTTGCTATGGTGTTACACAGTATGCATTGCAGCATGAAGCATTTTGTTGATTGTCACCATTGTTGAGATTCATATGCTGGTTTTTGATGTCTGTGTGTCTCTCCAGTTTTACTGGAGTGTAACTTTTTATCTGCATTACATAGTTTTAAAATTAAGTCACTACAACTATTAGAGCAACACTTTACTTGCATGTAGTTTCATAGGTCAAAATTTAAACATATAAAAAAAAAGTTATTTTGATTGTAATCCAGCCAGCTCATGACGATTATCTCAACAACCTACTTTACAACAGCACATGCATTTCTACAGAGAGAGAGAGAGAATCAAGAGCACAACTAAAGCAAAGTTTTAACCAATAAAATATCAACATCTGATCCTCTGTAATTCTCTATAACAGCAGGTGTTCATCACTAATGCTCAGTCAACTTGCTTGTGACTTGAAAGTCCCACCTCTGGAAAATAAAACTAAATACACGCATGAAATGAATTAGATGTAGAGCATTTGAAGATGACAGTGATATTATGTATAAATTACAGAGTTGCTAGATGCAAATAATTAAAAACTAAATTTTAAATAATGTTGTAAAGAAAATTCAATATTAATAGTTTGTAGTAAAAAAAACAAATACATAATAAAATTAAGATTCTTTTTGTCTGTATGTTTGTGTTTTTAGTTTGGATCATGGAGGGCCCTTCAGAATCACACCGGGACTACGAAAATGTAGGTTTACTCAGACATGCACATTTAATGAGAACAAGTGAGATTAATGAACTGTTTTCATTTCTCTTCTTGTGTTCAGATGCCTGTGATCTCACATTGGATCCAAACACAGCACACACTCAACTCATCCTGTCTAAGGACAACAGAAAGATCACGTATGTGAAAGATCATCAGTTGTATCCTGATCATCCAGAGAGATTTGCTGATATTCCTCAGGTTCTGTGTCGAGAGAGTCTGACTGGACGCTGTTACTGGGAAGTTGAATGGGGCTCTTGGGCTCGTATAGCAGTGGCCTATAAAGGGATCAACAGAAAAGATGGGACTGTCTGTAAGTTTGGATACAATGACAAATCCTGGTGTCTTTTCTGCACTGGCACTGGGTTTGGTGTCTGGCACAATAATGTGAGCAATAGCATAAAAACCAATGTAACACAGTCTAACAGAGTAGGCGTGTATGTGGACGTGTCATCCGGCTCTCTGTCCTTCTACAGCGTCTCTGACACACACACACTCACACACTTACACACATTCAACACCACATTCACTGAACCCCTCTATGCTGGATTTAAGGTGTTTGAGTCTGAACTGTCTCTCTGTCAGATTTAACAACAGTTTAATCTTGGTCATAAGGCTTTATGAAAAAGCTGGATGTATAAAGTATATAATGTATAAATTTAACTACATAGTAAATGCAAAATGTACTTTTAGAAAAAAGCTGTAAAACGTGAATGTATGTTTTGTTATTCAAATGTGAATGTAAGGACGATCAAACTTAACTGACCTTTTTAACATTATAAGTGTTCATTTAAAACTGGGGTTTAAAGGGTTAAAGATGTCAGATGAAAAAAAAAACTATAAAATAATTTAACATCAGTTATCTTTAATTAATTGATGGCGTCAAACTGTAGAAAAACAGTTACTTTCTGGCAACTGTGCTGCCAGTAAATTCTTATTTCAAGGAAAAAACAGGAATATACTGTAAAACGTAAGAGTCAGATTAACTAAGTGAAGAAAGTTACTTTCACTGAAATATTAGAGAAGGTCCACAGAAAACAGTTGCGCAAATTAATGAACTGAAAAGGACAGTAAATATTTTACTGATCTGTATTAATATGTTTTTGCACAAGAGAGATCTGTTAGTTTAATTTAGTTTTGTGGGTCACCATTGTACTGGAGAGTAGAGCTTGTGCTTCAGGTAATGATGAGCCACAAACACTGATGTTTTGCTGTTTTATTTAAAGACAGTAACTGTGGAGTTGTAAATACAGTGATGATCTCTGTGTTTAGTATTTCAGCACATACATGTGTGCTATAGCTAATAATGACCTGCAGTGATTTGAGTTAAAGTCATGTTTTTAGTTATTTTATTTTTACACATTAAGTGTTTGAAGTTTTATACTAAAAAAAAATATTCTTTCTCAGTGGACACAAATTAAATAAGTTCACAGTACTAACGTCGTATGAATGCTTAATTTTTAAACTTAAACTGTTTGAAGCAATTGGAGCAGAGTTCATTTCTATGGTGGGCACTCTCCTCACGTGATAAATAAAATCTGATCTGCGATGCGACTGTCGTTTGGTACTCTGCATTGAGCAGCCGCTTTCAGTTTTAATTGTAGTGTCTGTTCTCCAACTGAACTAAATGATTTTTTATTACTATAAAAAAAATCAAAACGACGGTGGGGGTTGGTGCGGCAGTGGGCAAGGCCACATTAACCATTGGGCTAGGCGGGGCTGAAGCCCGGGGGCCCGAGCAAAGAGGGGGCCCGTAATTGGCTGTGGAGTAGATTGACTGGTAGCGCCGATCGCCAAAGCCCCACCACGCCCCCCACATAATAGGAGCTTTTCCATAAATTCCATGCATTACCATTAGAGATTAAAACCTCGCTTTTAAATTTGGTTTACAAATCAAATACATTTATTCTGTATTTTACTTTTTGAACGAGCTGTGCACATATCTCAGGTGATCGCTGCGTCTAGTGTCCGCATTCAGCTCTCATCACTTCGTTCTGGCATTATCTGGAAATGGTACACAATAGAATTTATCTTTGATTAGAAAATGTCAGCTTTTCTAGAAGCAAAGGGGGCTATCTGAAAAAAATGAGGAGAGGGGAAAACATGAGTTAGTCAAATCCCCATCAAGGTTATTTTACTAAAGCTCATGATGGTGTGAAAGTTGTGGAATATCAAGGGGACCGGGCACATGGAGCAGATAAAAACAGCGCCATCGTTCCCACAGATTTAAGTTGAGTTTGATTATAAACTTGCTGGATGTATAGCCTGTTGCTTTTTGTGTTTGAACAACGTATTTTCGGATATTCGCTTATAGGTTGAGAGATAACCTGGATGAAATATGTAAATCGTTTTGCGCGTCATGGTGTAGGCTTAGCCTTTTATTTAAATGCACATTAAGCGTTGTGGGTTAAAACAAATTTGACTGTTCAAGGACATTAAGCAGCAAGGCAGAATTAATTCTGGCAAATGCACACATTAAGATGATTTCAGCTTGATACGCACAGCGCACACCTGCTCGTACAGCGCTTGACTAAACTTGAGTTCTTTTGCGCGCCTTGCACTTTAACGTTCAAATACACAGTTACGTGCCAAAATGTCTGTCTCCTCATCAACACAGTCATTTGTGTCTTAAAAATGAACATAGTGTAAGGTAAAGCTTGTGTAGCAGTAGGCTATGTGAGATCTTGCCATTATATGATGAGATTTTAAAGGGATAGTTCACCCAAAAATAAAAATACTGTCATGTACTCAAGTTGCTCTAACTTGTATGAATTTCTTTGTTCTCCTCAACATTTCTGGTCCCCACTGACTCCAATGGTGTTTTTTTTTTTCATACTATGAAGGGGGGTCCAGCAACTGTTTGTTCACCAGTATCGTTTCAACTATATTTTTTGCATTCGACAGCAGAAGGAAATTCATACAGGTTTAGAACAACAACAGAATTTGTGTGAACTACTCTTCTAAAGCAGCCTAGATGCAGATGCTTCAAGCCTATTCTCTGCATTAGGTAACGTTATGTTTTTTGTTTTTTTTTTTTACTCTTTGTACAGCAGTCATTGTTAATTCAAAATGTATTTTTCACAAGTTCACGCTTACTAATAATTAGCTGGAACACACAGTAATGCATATTTGGCGTGCTATCCGGGGAGGGCTCCGAACTCGGAAATGGCCCGAACCCAGAGTACCCCCCTATAGGTTTAGTGAGAACTCTGAGTGAGGAAATGGGGTGGTGGAGGGATGCTGATAAACCATTAAATGGATAGAGGTAAGTCAGCTCTATTTAAACCTATAGGGTTGATTGACTTGAGTGAGCTCCTCTTGTTATAATTAGGCTAGGTATCTGACGCACTCCTCCCGAACCTTGTTAATAAAACATCATATAAAACTCCACCTATGGTTGAGAGCTTTAAATTAACAGTACCTTACTGTCAACCCTGCTGCCAGAAAATTCTTATTTATCGGCACAATTTTTTTTACAGTGTATAGCTCTCTGCTAATCTTTCAACAGCTATTTTTTTTTTTTTATATTCAGACTGGGAACATAAGTCAGAATTATTACACAATCAATAATTATTTGGCCGAATTATATCGGCAAAGAAAAGGGTCTAAAAGCAAATCTCGCAAAATCTTGCAAACCTTGTGCCAAAATCGTATTTATTATCAACAAAGATGCATAAACCACCTCCAACCAACTTGCGCAATTTTCCTCATCTGTCGAGTCAGGTTGTATATCCAGTTAACACCATAAAATCCCCAGTGTTAAATCAACAATGCTCAGAGTGTATTTGGTCCCACTCCAAATAGTGTTAAAGTAACACTGAAGCAGAGTTAAAGTTAATGAGATAATTAAGTGCTGATTGAGCATTAGTGATGAACACCTGCTGTTAATAAGAAGAATTACTGAGGAAAAGAGAAACACAAGAACTACAATTGACTTATGTACACACTAAAAAAAATGTGCCATTAAATAACAGGAATTTATTGGCAGCCGGGTTGCCAGTAAGGTACTGTTAATTTACAGCTCTTACTTTTTACAGTATTTTACAGTAATTCTACCATAGAAATGAACTCTGCTCCAATTGCTTGAAAACAGTTTTCATATGATGTTAGTACTGTGAACTTATTCCATTTGCATCCACTAAGAAGGAATATTTTTAGTATAAAACTGCAAACATAATGTGTAATAGTAAAATAACTAAAAACATGGTTTTAACTCAAATCGTTGCAGTTCATTGTGAGCTATAGCACAATGTATGTGACGTACTTAAAAGGATCACTGTATCAGCAATTCCACAGTTACTGTCTTTAAATAAAGTTTGTGGCTCATCATTGACTGAAGCATAGGCTCTACTCTCAAGCACAATGGTGACCCACAAAACTAAATTAAACTGACATATTAATACAGATCAGTTAAATATTTGCTGTCCTTATCAGTTCATGACTTTGCAAAACTGTTTTCTGTGGACCTTTAAAGTAACTGTTTTTCTACAGTTTGACATTGTAAATTAATAAGAGTTAATTGCTGTTAAATTACATTTCACGCTGTTTTTTAACGCTTTAAATCCCATAACAAAATCCTGAGTTTTAAATAAACACTTATAATGTGTGCAGACTACAGAGTGTTCGAGTAACACTGAAGCAGTGCTGAAGTTAATGAGATAATTCTGTGATTAATTAAGTGATGATTGAGCTTTAGTGAAGAACACCTGCCGTTTACAAGCATAATCACCGAATGAAAGAGAAACACAAGAATTACAACTGACTTCAGTCACAGCCTTAGAAGAAATCAAGTGAAATAAAAAATACATTAAATCTCTCAAGATCTGATGAAAGAACTCCTAAAACAGCATTACCTGCATCACACATTGTTAACCCAACTGACAGTATTACAGTATTTCTGTCAGACAATCACAGAAATGCAATTTTTTTTTTTTTTTTATCCCAGTATCTCTTCTCTTACCAACGGTATGTTGTAGTAACACACTACACACAGCAAGTTTGAACAAGATTGTTAAAAACATCACTGACAATTTTAAATAAAATTAAATAAAATTCAGTCATTCAATGAATTAATCAATCAATCCAGAGGGCTATGAAACACAGACATTAACAATCAGCGTATGAATCTCAACAGTGACAATCAGCAAAATAAATAAACAGATCAAACAGATAAACAGATCAAAAACCGTCTCTGTGCAGAAGTTCATTCTGGACTGGGCCGAGGGAAAAGCCAATCAGGATGTAGATTTCTTCACAGACTTCTGCTGGACTTTCATCCTGAACTTCAAGATCTGGACTCAAAGATTTATGAGGAGTGTACATTTAGATATTTTTATATATTTTATATTTTTAACTATCACATGCACAGTTAAAAAATTATATATTTTTCACATGCACAGTTAAACCAGTTCCATTATGCTATATTTCAGTGCATTAAGAAGTAAATGGAGCCTGTGATCCTATCTTTTAAAATAGATGGCTAAAATTAGAGGGTCTTGTTAGTCCACCTATTGTTGGTGTGATTGCAGTATTCCCAGATGAACCTGGATCAAAACCAGAGCTGGTGGAGCAGGTTAAGTCTCTAGTTACCTCAGTATGGGCATCTTTCCTGATAGAAAAGGGAGGAAAAATCAGCATAGCTGCAGTACATATGATTTTACAGATGATCGTGTACATTTGTTTTGATGTCATCAGACATAACTGTAATACTAGTTTATAAGATGCATTATGTGAAAAGAAACTCTATCTTCTGGCAATCCATAAATCTGTGTTAAAAATAGACCATGTAGACCTTGAGGGATATAATCAGAACAATTCATAGTATAGGTTGATTTAAAGAATAAAATGTTAAAATGCATTATTATACTGATGTAGCATTATTTAGAATACAAGGATTAGAGATGTTGCTTTGAACTGTTGATTATTTGGCTACTAGTAAGTTGACTAGAAACTGATAAATGATGAATGATCACCATAGGTATAGTGATGAAACAGTGATGTTTAGTGTGATGCTATAGAGTGACTTTTTTATGTATTGTATCGTCTTTTCAGTGTATTGCTTTATGATATGAGTAAAAATCTGTTGAGGTAACCTTTCTACAGAATGTTTCTAATGTATCTTTGTTTTCTTTTATTTAATCTCCTGCTTTATAGATGATCTGTGTGTGTCTGTAGGTTGTCTGGCTGTATGGTGACAGAGGAAGGCTGTGATTATTTGTCTTCAGCTCTGAGTTCAAACTGGATCAAACAGAGCTGGATCTGAGCTACAATCACCCAGGACAATCAGGAGTCCAGCTGCTCAAACTGGAGGATCCAAAATATAAACTGGACAAACTCATGTATAGCTGATATGATTCATTTATGTGTCTGTATTTGATGAGGATCACCTAAGATCTTTTAAGAAATGTCTTCAAAATTCTTTTTCTGTTCAAAATTGCTACGCTTATTTATTTATTTGTTTGTTTATTTATTTATTTTGTACTCTGACTGAATACAGCAGAATCCGCTTTTTTTCCAACTTGTTTTGGCTTTAACCACTTTTTGAAGGACACAGTGAGGTGTTTACAACCCTTACCAAAAAGAAGTATACTTCAAGTTTATTTTATTAAGTATACTTAAGTAAAGTTCAAGTATACTTTTAAGTATACTTTATGTAGTAAGTATACAAATATCAGCATACTAGTAGCATACTTTTCAGTGTACTACTTTAATACTCCTTGGGACTAAATTGGCCCACTTTAAAGTAAAGTATACTTTAAGTATAACAGTAGTAAACTTTGAGTACACAACTAGTTTACATCTGTTTTCAGTTTGTACTGCAAGTATACTAAAAGTGAACTAATAGGTATACTGATAGTTTAATAATTAAATACTGTTTTTTATGCATTTTTAGTACACT
>JAHKKF010484265.1:0-10334 GCA_019740295.1 Labeo calbasu | reverse complement strand
TTATGCTATTGCAGATTGAAATCCTTAGCCTCATTAAAATATTTATTGCATTCATAAGGAGCTGCCATTCGAGGATTGTCAAAACCTTGATCTGTGGCATTATTGGGTTGTTTCTATTTGTTGCAATTCTGCAACAGTCATAATACCTTCGCTATTAAGACCACACCTTCTTAAAAGCTTATTATCACCAAATGTTTGTAAAATGTTTCAGTTCCGAGGCAGACAGCTGGCAACAGCCATTTTAGGATAGTTTTAGGACTTGATCTTAGTGACTTAGGAGTCCTCTTTACTACTCCTAACATTTCACAGATTTAGGAGCTAGTTTTAGTGCTAAAACGCTTTGTGAAACACTCTTAGGATTGACACGCCCATTATTTTTAAGATTTTCTCCTAAATCGCTAAGTTATGAGATAGGCTACTTTTATCCTTAAGATCTTTTAGGAACAGGGGCCCAGAATTTGGTGATGTGCGCGCGCAGGCAGCACAGGCTTGCGGTGCAGAAGAACGCGTCGAGTATAAATCAGCCCAAATCAGGCTTAAATCACTAAGATCAAATCCCAACCTTCCTAATATTGCTGTTGCTGGCAATCTGCCTCGGAACTTAAAGTTTTTAGAAACACTTTGCATTTATATGCACGCATATTCCCATACAACTTTTTTTAGTCTTGGAGGTTATCCCAGCTCCAAATTTTCATTTGATAATATCCTTGTTTTCATTAATACGTTGGGCAGCTGTTCTTGCGTCCAATTTGGTTTTGTTTTACGTTTGCGTATCTCACTATCAGCCATGATTATTCTATTCTGTTAATAAAAATGCTTTTTACGTCGGCACCGATAGCCTAGTGGTTAGTGCGTCGACATATAGCGTAACTGCGCTCAAAGCGACTCCAGTTTGATTCCTCTTTCGAAGTGTTTTGCTGCTCCCACCCCCCTCTCTTCACCCAACAATTTCGTGTCAGTTCTCCGCTATTCTGTGTCATTAAAAGCATAAAAAGCCCTTTGAAAAAGTGTGTTTATATGCATATCAGCTAACTGTTTATTATAAGAAGCACACATGTAAAGGCTGTCAATCATTTGAACACTTGTTTAATAAGTGACAATTGCCCTGCATTTTAAATTCTTTATTTGAATGTGGCAACATTTTTACTAACTTTTTAAAACCTAATTTGAATATGGCAACATTTACAACAATATTTCTATGAATAAATGTCTGACAGAGATCCCTCCCCTATCAGCCAATCACTGTGTGCATAGTTAGTGAGCATGCTGACATCATCCATAGTAACGAGGTCAACCCCATCCTTACTCTTAGCTCAAGACTTCTCTCTATTCCTTAGTAAAAGTTTGTCTCAGCAGCTTTGTTAATAGGTTTTAAGAGAAAACTCTTAGCTAAAAACTTTTAGTGCTATTTAGGAGAACTCTTAGTGGTAAGATAAAATGTTTTGTGAATACGGGCCCTGATTTATATATTTAGTTTGGGTATGTAAGATGCCATCCTTCTCTATAGCGCATATATTTGCTCTAGATTCCATCTGCTTAATCCGTAGCGCTAGTAATTTATTTGGTCTCTCCCCATTAAAGTAGTAACTGTGTAAGAGCAGCTCTTTTAACTCTGATTTTAGAGCATTTAATTATTTTTCTTTTCGTCGACAATACGTATTTTTGAGATCCTGTTTCACCACCTGAACTTGTCTCTCTAGCTCAATTCTACGGCCATTCCTAGACCTATGACGAAAAGAGAAGTAAGCAATGCATCCTCTAAAAAAAACATTTTGTTACCTTCCATAACACTTGAAGGTTATTTGTCGAGCTGCTATTCAGTTCCCCTTCAGTCGTTCACTCCGACGTTACGTCGAGTGACGCATTTGAGATCGTATTTGGGAGCCCAATCACCTCTGAGCTAAAGAGAAAAGGCCAATGAGAATTGGCGAGTGGAGTCTGCACGGCAAGCCACTCCCCCGTACATACGGGTATATAAGATATCGGCGTGCATCCACTCATTCAGATTTCTGCTTCGGAGCCTTCGCCTTCGCATCACGAAGAGAAGAAGAAAGAAAAAAGAGTCTTCCTGCTTTGCGGTCCTTCCCTGGGCAATCCAACCCTAAAATAGCAATTTTCCACATGGTCATTGAGAGCTTCTCGTTCACCTGGGATGGCTTCCTTTGACGGGCACGACCTCTCATGTGTCTGGGCCGTGATCACGCTGAGGCAGGGCTCGTGGATGCATCATGCGTTCATTTTGAGCACATGACCATCGCTATGCTTAGGTCTCGCCTCTCTTACATGAGAGGCCACCCTGTGATCTCGGCTAAGCCCAGTTCGACGCGCTCCGAGAACGCTTCGGCTGCGCTGGTCAGACACCAGGGAGATCTGAGGATTACAGTGCGTGATGTTCCACCGGGCAAGCCCCCAAGGAAGTCACGCCACTCTAAGCATGTCCCCGTTGAGTTGCCGAAACACGACACTTGCTCATCTCACGGCGAGCCTAGTGTCTCTCGGCACTCCAGAAGAAGATAGAATGTCCATCGCGGCATCAGAGGAGGTCTTGCCGCTGGCTGAGGCTGATGACTCTGCTGGACAGCCCTCCACTGCAGGGGCTGCCCAGTCAGAGATTGACACAGAACTGGCGGCCATGCTCCTCCGGGCAGCCAAAAGCATCGAGCTGGAGGTGCCTAAAGCACCTTCTCCCGAGCGCTCGCGGCTGAACGATTGGTTCCTGGGTGCGAAGGGTGACGTTCCACCTCGCCCCGCCCCAGTGCCTTTCTTCCCAGAGGTCCATGAGGAGCTTACCAAGACATGGGGTGCCCCTTTTACGGCTCGCTCACATCAGAGTTCCTACCTCCTCACTACCCTCGATGGTGGGGCAGCCAGGGGGTATGTTGACGTTCCCCAGGTGGAGCGTGCGGTTGCGGTGTACCTGTGCCCGCAAAACACCGCCACCTGGAGGAACCGTCTGCACCTCCCATCCAAAGCCTATAAGCTTTCGTCGGCTCCAGCTGAGAAGGCTTATAGTGCTGCGGGTCAGGCTGCCTCCGCCTTGCATGTGATGGCCATCCTGCAAGTCAATCAGGCCAAAGCACTCAAACAGCTGCACGAAGGTAGTTCTGACTCAGGCGTAATGCAGGAACTGCGCTCGGCGACCGATTTCGCTCTCCGAGCAACGAAGGTCACGGCACGGGTCCTGGGTCGGGTGATGTCCACCATGATGGTCCAGGAGGGCCATCTCTGGCTTAACCTGGCGCAGATGTCTGACGTCGACAAAGTTCGCTTTCTCGACGCACCCGTCTCCCAGGTTGGCCTTTTCGGCGACACTGTCGAGGACTTTGCCCAGCAGTTCTCGGCAGTTCAGAATCAGACAGAGGCAATCAAGCACATCTTCCCCCGCCGTGACAAAGTGTCGGGTGCACGAGCTCCACCTGCTCATCGCAGAGGGCGCCCCCCTGCAGCTACTAAACCTGCTCTGCCCCCCGCAACAATGCAAGAGGCAACCCCTCAGCAGGGGCGTTGAGGTAGCCGTAGGATGACTGTGCAGCCCGCTGCTCAGGCGTCCGCTAAGAGGAAGACCCGCAAATCTGCGAAGCCGCCCTGACACGGGCAACCTGGAGATGGAGGAAGTTGTTTTTCGGGCGGTTTCTACAACTTCGCCCCCACCCCCAGGGGAGGGCCGGGGGATGGTGTCTTCGCTGCCACCACTGACCTTCGACCCGTACCCACCTATTCAAAAAAAGTGTAATTAACTCTATCCCCCAGGTCTTATGCCTCGAGTTCGGTTCCTGAGCGACGCCCCACTTCCTCAGCTTCCGGCTCAGAGCCTCAATTCGCCAACGCGGGATAAAGGGCAGAAGGTAAGTGCTGCTCAGAGTAGTACGTCTACTACCATTCCGTTGATCCCGTTAGCACGTTGACTGGGGGCCTGGCTAGCGCTCCCCAGCCCGTCCCGCTGGTTGATCCGGACGGTACGGCTCGGTTACACAATCTAGTTTGTGAGGCATCTGCCCAGGTTCAGGGGCATCCGTTTCACATCTGTCCGGTCGGACATAGATGCCTCTGTCCTACATGCGGAGATTGTGGTTCTCCTGGCGAAGGACGCAATCGAGCCTGTCCCTCCAGCCGAGATGAAGACGGGTGTCAATTGTGTGTAAAGTTTATGTTGTTTATCCAGTGCCAGTGCAAAATTCAATTAACAAGTCATTGTGAGAAAACAGCAATTTAGATTGTATATTACTCCCTGTTTAAGCTACATTGTGGTTCTGGATATACACTATATGTTTGTTGTTTGTCTGGGAGTGGAGCATGCACAGTTAGCTCTGTAAGGGGGGCTCATTGAGCTTACTCTAAGCGGCTTACTCGATGCGAACACTCCACTTCTGCCAGTTTGATCTTTGAGGAGAGCGCACAGGCTTACGGTCTTCACAGTTCATATGGGTTCACAGATTGATCTAGCAGAGTGGTTGGAGACAGGCCTGGTCCTTTCTCCAACTTCACCTGCTAGATCTAATGTTCCTTCACTGGGTTCTGAAATCTGTGCTGCCGTTTCTTCCCCACAGAGTGAGAGCCAGGTGCTGCAGCTGTCTAGTTCTGAGGAGGTAGATGTGTTCAGCATTGATAAGATGTTGGTGGAGGTCGTTACTCATGCAGTGGGCAAGTTAAACATCAACTGGCAACCCAAGAAGAAGGAGGATTGTCCAAAAAGCATACTGGATGAGTAGTTCTTGCAAGTTAAAATCATGACATCCATGTTGTGGCCTACCACTTTTCCTCAGTTTCCACAAGGTCCCAAGATCATGGAAGAAATCATTATATTTATTCGAATATAAGAGGATTGAATGAGGGTGATGCCTAAGGCCTGGGACACACTAGACAATTTAAAATCTTAACCGATTTTAACCCTCTGGAGTCTGAGGGTTAAGTCTTGAGGCTAAAGTCTGGTTACACTGTAATCAGCACAAACTGGGCTACAATAATATGTAAGCAACATGAATGTACATGTTTGTGTTTTTGAGAAAACAACGTTTATGCGTGGTTAGTGAAAAACTAAATTTTTTAAGTCACTGAAATAAGGTTATGAAACACACATACAACATTTGTTTACAAGACTTTTGAGAACTGGATGTGGTAGGCTAGAGGTTTTTTCTGCAAAATGATGTGAAAATCATCTTGTTCACTCGTTCAGAGAAAACAATATATTGATGTAAATTTTCTAAGAAATGTTTTGTGATCGAAAGGGAATATGTGAAGGAGTGGCAATGACCCATGAATATCTAGCAATTCACACATGAGAGACAAAGACCCCTCCTTAATGGCCCATCAATGAGACTGTGACTGTCAGGAAAGAAACAATGAGAGATTCAAAGAATGGAGTTTTAGATTATTTGTATTTTATTGACAACACAGTATAATCAAAATATATATAATGAAGGTCAAATACACATTATTGAGCACCCTGATCTAACCACAGAGATGTGAACAGACTTTGTGTAGTTTCTGAAAACTATTTTCTGAATTCTGTTCAACAAGTGAAAAAAGTAAATCATACCTGATATTTAAGTGCTTGCAAAACTCATCATCAGTAGTCAAGGAACTTGTTTTACACTAGAATATGTGTAGTTGAAGATCTGATGTTGGTACTGCACTCTCAGAGCAAAACAGTTTGAAAGACAGCAGGATTCATCTGTTGTGCAGGTATCAGATCACTAAAAAACAAACAACATAAGAAAAACAACTGTGAGCATGTTAATATCAGGAGCATCTGTAAAATATATATAGTGTATATATAGTGTATGAATTTGTAGCCATAGACTCGCGCATTTGTACTAACATAAAAAGGACATTTTATATCCGAGAAACTAATAATTATTGTTTTTCACGTTAAACATCTATTCGAGAGCAGAGTATTGAAAAACATGTTCTAAACATACACTCATATTACATTCTATTGTTATATGATAAATAAATAACTAAATAATATGATCTTTAATAGAGACTAAATTCTCTGAAAGAGCTGGCACGGTTGGGATTGTGTGTTGGTTAACATACCTTTCCCTCCGTGTTCTTCTGGTTGCGACTACCTCCCCGAACGATCGACACGACCGTTGTATTCAGTGTTGAGATTCTCACGCTGATGCAGCGCTTGTTGTTGATTCATGTTTTGCCGTGTGCTTTTACGTGAAGCCGTGGCTCACCTTGACTGCTCCGTTCCGGTCCTTCTACTTCCGGGTACGAGGCCGCTACGATGTGCGTCAATGGGGAGCAATTGGAAGCGAGAAAGTTTCCGCCGGGTGAAACCCCGCGAAACTCTCACTCCTCATGTCCCGCGGTCAAACTTCCAGATGAGTTTGTTAGTCCGTCCAGTACGGCTGACTTTCTTATTTTGGAGTTCCTAAACAGGCGGTATGGTTAGCGCCAGCATCGCTAGGAGGGTGTGTGCCATTTGTAGCAGAAGCTTTGGCTGAGCAAACCTCTGCGGGGGGCTGATTCTCAGCTTGAGGCGGACGCTAAAATGGTGGCCGTGCTTAAAACGGGCAGCCAAGGAGGGCTGATTAATAGACATCTGGATAACGACCAGAGCTCATTTCTAGTGCCTGTTTCCTGAAAATGCACGAGAAGTTGAGAAGGCTTACATGGCTTCTGGACAAGCTGCATCCGTCCTGCACGCCGCGGCCATTCTGTGAGCGTTCAAGCCAAGGCGTTATGAGATCGGTACGAGGGTGGTGCCAACCTAGAGCTACAGGAACTGCGTATAATGACCGATTACGCTCTCTGAGCTATGGAAGTTGTAATGCAAGCTCTGGGGGGGGCAGAGTCCACTTTGTTGGTCCAGGAGCGCCACCTCTGGCTTAACCTGTTAGAAATGCAGAAGAAGTTTGCTTCTTGTTTCCCCATTTTTCAGGTTGGTCCCTCTGGCGACACCGTGGTACAATTGCACGCCAGTTCTTCACAGTAGCAGACAAGGGCCATTATGTGTCCGGTTTCAGCCGTGGGTCGGGCTCTGGCCCTGCACCCCCGACTACCTCTGTCTGCGTGTCACCACGGACGGCCCCCTGCAGAACTCCAGAGGCCCCGCAACAGCCGGACCTCTGGTCTGACCCGCCCGGTCAAGTTCTTGCAGGAAGGTGGCAATATCAGCTCGTCAGCAGGTTTTCTAGAACCCTCATTAGGCTTCTAGTTTTCCTCAGACGAGTAACCCAGAAGAGGCAGGCTAACTGACCTACCCAGATCCACTCTCGACCCGGGGATGAGAGATGGACTCAGCACCATTTCGACTGTCTGCCTTTCCGCAGACAGTCACTGCTGGTCAGTGAAGTGTCCCCTTCGCGGTTACCTTCAGCAATGGCCCTCCATAGACGGCCAGATACTGTGCCTGCAGACCAGGACATGTTGGGCACTTACTTGGTTCTCTGCATGTTGGGAAGGGCACGTCGTGTTCTTGGGGTTTTCATCTCCAGGCACGGCACCCATTGCCTTGTTCAGCCACAGCATCCCCACTCCAGGTACATCGGCTGTAGTACCCTGAGACCACTAACAGAGTCCCAGAAGGTCGGGCGCTATTCCCTCCTCTTAGCTCTCAGAACTAACCAACTTGGCACCCACTTGGCTACGCAACTCAGGTTGCGAGGCATCCGCCAGAGCCTATGGCATTCCCTTACAAATCGGCTCAGGGCAGGAATGCTATGGTTCTACAAGCGGAAATCGCAGCCCTCCCGGGAAAGGGTGCGATAAAGCCTATCCTCTCAGCCAAAATGTAAGTAGGGGTTTGTCAGCCCCCTACTTCATTGTACCCAGGAAGCATGGCTGCTGGACCCGATGCATATGGAGCCGCTGTAGCACTGACTTCATACTGAGTCCTGAGGTGGGCGTGGCGCCCAGACACACATCGTGTGTACATCATACTTTGTGTTGCAACCTTCAGCCCTTGGGGACACTTTGGTTTTACGGGCAAGGGTGCCCCTGGGACAAGTGTCTAGACGCGCTGTGTCAACAGTCGCTTCCAAGTCAAGCTGGGGCACCATGTGAAACCAGTATGCAACTTCGGGGTCTGGCTAGTCCCTCGGCTGCTCGGCATTCAATTGCCGGAAGTTGTTGACAACGCTTAGAGCCCTGAAGGGGTTTCGGCTCTGTTCAGGGCGAGCATGTGTTGGTTCGCTCTAACAACACAGCGACTGTGACATACATCAACCACAGATTTGTGTATGCTACTTTCGTGTGTCACAACTGACCCGCCATCTCCTGCTCTGGAGCCAGCACAGACTCAAGCTTCTGTGGGCCACTCACTTTCCAGGCGACAGGTCCGCCCTGAGGTGAATGGAGGTTCCACCCTCAGACGGTCCGGCTGTTCTGAAGTTGATTTGGCCAGGCACAGGTAGTTCTGTTGCCTCACCAGAATTCACTCATTGCCAGTGGTGGTATGGCCTGACCAAGGGTTCCCTTGGTTCAGATCCATTGGCACGCAGCTGACCAAGCGGCTTACTCCTCAGTAAAGCCCCTTATTGCACAGACACGGTGCAATGTCGGGATGTTCTCAGAACAGATTCTCCTGGTAGCCCTAATTCGGCCCAGCGGAACGGAACTGGTTCTTGGAGCTTGTGCTCCTTCCTGACACATCCCCCTGAGAGGGAACCTCCTTCCTCAGGGGAAGGGCACAATCTGGCACCGCGCCCAGGTCTCTGGAACTTCTGTGGTCCCTGATGCGACCGGGAAACCTTCAGAAACCGTCCACCCGCAGTGGCAAGCACCTTATACAGGATTGAGCCCCCTCCACTAGGTGGTGGCATGTCCTCGGAATGGCGCAGGCGTTCTTCCTCAGGGTAGAACCCACGGAGTTGCGGCATCAAATCTGTGCGATCACTCCTCCAAGGAGGCCTGGATAGGCACCCTTCTGCTTCCACACCAAGTCCAGGTACAGCTACAGTGACTTGGTAGAGGGCAGAACGGTGGGGCACGATTTGTTATCTGAGGTGCCTGGAAGTTGAACCTTCCCTGATTGCACCACATCCCCTCCCGATCTATCTGTGGTTCCCTTGGCCTACAGTAAGATCCGCTGAGCCTTCAGTCGGGTGGTTCTGTGCCCTCTTAGGAATCCTAAAGCCCTCTCCGTCAGCTTTCGTGCCTGCAAATTGGACCGGTAACTCTCACATTGTTATGAGAGCCCTACGTGCCCACGGTAACCACCACTCTCCTCGAGGATCAGGTGGTCACCCTGCAAACAATTCCTCCCAGGAAGATGACCCCAACCTGACCTTATTATGCTCGGTCCGTGTCCTACGCATTTACCTGGAACGTGCTCAGCATTCAGACGTTCCGGTCAGCTCTTGTCTGCTATGGAGTACAGCGGAAGGGGGAAGCTGTCTCCAAATAAGGATCTCCCACTTGCTGTGGATGCGATCCATACGGCCTACCAGGCCAGAGAATTACCCTGCCAGATGGCGCCTCGTTAACAGACGACTACAGAGCTACAGGTTGGGCTACACCTAATACACTCTCCAGATAACAACCCGTGCGTGGAACCAGTATCTGCTAAGAGTCTTGAACACAAGCCCTTCAACTCAGCACTCTGGTTTGGTGTAGTGCTTGCTTAAGCGCTTCCCCTCACGGTAATTACGCTTCTAAGTTTCAGTAGGTTCCCTGACGTGAACTCTGGACATCTCTCCATCATTTGGCACTTCTGGATGTGGCGAAGTTTGGCGGATAAACTCGGTACAAAAAATCCAAGACAAGATAAGGTTACTTTACTAACTCTTAGTTGGATTTGTGCCCCATATGTAGTGGCTCCTCATGTGGCCCCATGTGTGTAATTTCCACCTATAACTCTCTGTGGTGCGGTGTTTCCCCTGAGACATGCCTGTCTCTAGGTCCTGAGTTTGGTAGTTCCCCCCTAAGGTGGGGCCCACCTCAGGTTCCTTCACTAATGTTATTCACTTTATACCCCCCCCTCTGGGCAGGTTGTGATCTCCGTAGTGCCTTTTTTCCTACGGGAAACAGGCACTTTCCCAACGTTCTCAAGATGCTCAGCCGCTCCACTGAGGAAGGCCCAGGTAACCCTGGAGGTAACCCTGCCTGTGACAGGTCAGTTCTTAGACGTTGAAAGGTCATGAAGAGGTGAGCTGCACTTATGTTAACACCTTGGCTTGTTACTATCTGCGCCCGATCACTCGTGACGTGGCCAGACTTGTGGCGTGTTTATATAGGGACCCCTAGTGTCGTACACTGGACACAACTCTGCACGACAGATATGGAACGTCTCGGTTACGTATGGTAACCCTCGTTCCCTGATGGAGGGAACGGAGACGTTGTGTCCTTCATGCCACAACTCTGGACCGCCTCTGAGTGAGTTGAGA
>JAHKKF010484255.1:0-10092 GCA_019740295.1 Labeo calbasu | reverse complement strand
AACTTGCTAATCATGCTAGAAACATGTTAATTACATGCTAGTCGCTAGGTAATAAAGCTAGCAACATGCCAGTAACTTGCTAATCAAGCCAACAACATGCTAGTAACACCCTAGCAACCGCCCTGGGTATCCTAGAAACCGCATAGCAACATCCTGAGTAACCTAACAACTACACAGCAACACCTTGCAACCCTAGAAGCTGTCTGTCTGTTTTTGTAATATACTGAATTGCTTTCAAAAGATTCAAACTTTAATCTTTCAAATTATTTTAAACCGATTTTTTTTCAAACTGAAAGCCGTCAAACTTTCAAAACTTTCTGCATCAATGCATTAATGTAATGATAGTTCACCACATTCATTACTGTTAAATCATTTACGTAAATGAGGAGGTTGGGGAAATATTGTGCACAATACATTTTCATACATGACATCATTGCTGGTGGGAGGGGCCCCATCTCGTTTTTTGTGTGGGCCTCACAGATGTATGGTACACCACCGGTTAACATTAGCTAACAGCCTATGGGGCCTGAGTGATGTCATCTGAAAAGCAAAGTCGTTAGTCGTCGCAGCACATTTAAGAACCATTAACACAAACAAACATCATGGAAATGGTTCGGTTCCAGTCAATCTTATTGCTACTTATGAGCAGCATGAACTCACTCTCAGCGTCAGGCATCAACAAAAGTGCAGCTCTGAACCCTCACACCACTAGCACTCGCTTTGAACTGAACTCATACTGTTAAAAACCCTCCTCCATCCACAATCACACTTCTAATGAGAGCTTAGCAAAGCCGCCGTTTCTGAACTTGGCCCTCTCATGCGCCGTGTTAACAGGCTTGGACGGTATTTCGCACATTACATCTGCACGCTTTCTTCTCCAGCCACCAAACTGAGGCGTTTGCGCTGTACGGAGGCGGTAAATCTGAACTGCGTTTGGCCCTGGCAGCGTGCATGTTGAATAAATGAGCCGAAGGGAGGTCCCGACCACAGCATCCCTCTCCATAATTCAAGGCAAATGTCTTTCCTGGCAATTCGCAGGCGTCATGCGAACGACGACGCTCCATCGACTCCGCTCTCAGCGCTGAAAGGCCGGGGTGAGAGAGCAGCGCGAGGGGCGACCGGTGGCCGTTAATAAATACTCTGTGAATGCGGGAAGCCCCATTAGGCTGTCATGTCTGTTATCAGAAAAGCAGACGCACGGTGGGAGATGTTTGTGCAGGGGCGGATTTTGACAGGCCTTCTGTCTCCACGCGGTAAATAAGATGTGGAACGTCAAAACAATAAGCTTTCTGTGGAGAAGTGAGAATGGAGGGACGTTCACGTAGACAAACGAGAGTGACGAACATTGTTATGGACAGAAAAGACGGCTGTGGCGTTTTATTTTGCCAAACATTTCCTTCAGTAAAAACTGTGTAACATCCTTCAAACCATGAACAAAACTATGCAAGATTTTTATAAATAAATTAATTAAAATACAGTGCATTCAAAGTATTCAAACCTTTACATATTTCAGATTTTGATTTGCTACAGCCTTGCTAAAATGCTTTAAATTATTTTATATTCCTAAATGTCTGAAAAGCCACCTTTCCCCCATCCCAAAAAAAGCTGTGTAATATCCTAATAAACCAAGAAAGAACCCTCCATTCTGTCTCATTTTGCAGTCTTATGCAAAAAGGATTTTAGTGGCATTTTTGACATTTCATGTCTGAAATGCCACATTTTCTGCAATAAGAGTTGTGTGGCTATCGAAACCAAGAACAAAATTTAAGAATTGCTATGAAAATGTCAGAGGAGAAAATTTCCCCTAAAAGGTTAGAGATATGCAAGATTTAAAAAAATAAATAAATAAAATAAATAAAGTCTATTTAGAATGTATACAGACCCCTTAATTAATTTTCATTTTAATTAATAAGTTCACATTTTATGATGTTGTGTTGTATATAACAATTTAAAGCCTTACATTCATATAGCGCTGTCAAACGATTAATCACGATTATTCGCATGAAAAATAAAAGTTTGTGTTTATCTAATATATGTGTGTGTACTGTGTATATTTATTATTTATACATAAATCCACACAGATGCATGTATATATTTAAGAATAAATATATTTATATACAAAATATGTATATATAATATAAATTATATGTAAATATTAATATATATATTATATATAGAGTGTATTTATACATACATAATATACACAGCACACACACACACTTTATGTAAACACAGACTTTTATTTTGCATGCAATTAATCACGATTAATTGTTTGACAGCCCTACATACCGCATTTTTTAAAATAAATACATTTTAAAATAAAATAAATATTTTTTTCTCCAAATTTTATGTTGCAGCCTTATGCTAAAACATTTATAATTATTTTATATATATGATTTTAGTAACATCTTTGGCACTGAATGTCTGAAAAACTATGAAAGATTTAGAATGAATGAATTAATGAATGAAGTGCATTCAGAAATTACTCATGCCTGTATTATTATTATTTTTTAAATTATGTTGCACTAAAACTTTTTCATATATTTGATATTATTTTTTATATTTGATTTTAGTGACATTTTTATCATTTAAATATCTAAAAAGCCACATTTCTTCCAACAGAAGTTGTGTAAAATACTACACAAGACTACCCAAGAAAAATAAATAAATAAATAAATAAATAAATAAAAGTGCATTCAGAAATTATTCAGACTACATTTTTTACATTGCAGCCTCATGCTGAAATTCTTGAAATTACTTTAGACATTTAATTTTACTGACATTTTTGTTTACTTATGTATGATACTCAGTTCTGGTCCTCCGTAAGATCTGGGTGCTGAAGCAGAAGCAGCTGAGAGCGAGTGGATTGGAGCGTGTGAGAGTTTTATTCATGAGGGTTATGAGAATGATGCTCAGGATCTCTCAGTGCTCATAACCGTGTGGAAAAACTGCTGCGAGAATACTAAACCACGCTGAAGCCGAGAGGAGTGAGATTTTGGAGAGAGCAGAGCGTCGAGACTAACAGAGAGGATATCAAACTGCTGCGTGATTGACAGGAAGAAGCTTCCGGTGTGACAGAAACCACAGCAGCCAGATCAGACCCCGTCAGCCCATGCAGACCCCTCTAGAATACACTACGGTAAAAGCAGCATATTACCACATTAGTGTGCGTGTGTTTGTATGAGGAAAACCCATGTTTCCCCAAATGCTGAAAATAATGGGAGACACAAAAGACAAGCACTGATTTGTTTAGCAGCAAATACACTTTGAAGAATCTTCATGCAGCTCTTTTCCATACAACAGCAGCTCAAGGTGACCACATATGTCAAACTCCAAAAAACAAGGCAGGAAAGCACCATAAAATTAATATAAACAACGTTTGCACTATATTATATGACTCATATAATAAAAAGTCATATAATATCTTTGTGTGAAATCAGAACATAATGTAACTCAATAATCACTGAGAAAATGCTGCAACAACATATATCTATCTATCTATCTATCTATCTATCTATCTATCTATCTATCTATCTATCTATCTATCTATCTATCCATTTACATCTATCTGTCTATCATCCATCCATCCATTTATCCATCTGTCTGTCCACCCATTCAGCCGTCCATCCATTCATTTATTCATCCATCCATCCATTCATCTATCTGTCCATCCATCCATCCATCCATGCATCTTT
This sequence comes from Labeo calbasu, assembly GCA_019740295.1. Taxonomy (NCBI): domain Eukaryota; kingdom Metazoa; phylum Chordata; class Actinopteri; order Cypriniformes; family Cyprinidae; genus Labeo; species Labeo calbasu. Next base: position 6,397 of record JAHKKF010484255.1, on the reverse strand, counting down.
CTATCCATTAATCCATCTATCATTTCATCCATCCATCCGTCCATCCGTCTGTCTATCTGTCCATTAATCCATCTATCATTCCATCCATCCATCTTTCTTTCCATTAATCCATCTATCATTTCATCCATCCATCCATCAGTCCACCCTTTCATACATCTATCTATCCATCTATCTGTCCATCTGTCCATCCATCCATCCATATGTCCATCCATCTAGCCACCGTCTGTCCATCCATCCGTTTATCTGTATGTCCACCCGTCCGTCCATCCATCCGTCCACCTTTCTATCCATTAATCCATTTATCATTCCATCCATGCATCCATCCATCTTTCTATCCATTAATCCATCTATTATTCTATCCATCCATCCATCCATCCATCCATCAGTCCACCCTTTCATACATCTATTTATCCATCTGTCTGTCTGTCCATCCATCCATCCATCCATTAGTACATCCATCCATCCGTCTATCTGTCTGTCTATCCATCCATTCGACTGTCCATCCGTCCATTCATCCATCCATCTTTCTATCCATTTATCCATCTATCATTCCATCCATCCATCCACCCTCTTTCTATCCATCCATCCATCAGTCCACCCTTTCATACATCTATCTATCCATCTATCTGTCTGTCCATCTATGTCCATCCATCCATCTATCTGTCTGTTTATCCATCCATCCATCCATCCATCCATCCATCCATCCGTCCATCCATTCATTTATCCATCTGTCTGTCCATCCATCTAGACACCATCTGTCCACTCATCCATTTATCTGTCTGTCCATCCTTCCATCCATGCATCCATCCATCCATCCATCTTTCTATCCATTAATCCATCTATTATTCTATTCATCCATCCATTCATCCATCAGTCCACACTTTCATACATCTATTTATCCGTCTATCTGTCCATCCATCCATCCATCCATCCATCCATCCATCCATCCATCCATCCAACCAGCCATACGTCTGTCTGTCTGTCCATCCATCCATCCATCCATCCATCCATCCATCCATTTTTCTATCCATTAATCCATCCATCCATCCATCCATCCATCCATACATCTGTCTATCCGTCTATCTGTCTGTCCATCTGTCTATCCTTCCATCCAACCAACCATTCGTCTATCCATCCATCCATCCATCCATCCATCCATCCATCCATCCATCTTTCTATGCATTAATCCATCTATCATGCCATTCATCCATCCATCCATCCATCCATTAGTCCACCCATTTATCCATCCATCCATCCATCCATCCAAAAACAGATGTAAATTTAAAGAAACACAGCGGTGGTCTGGTGATTTGTGTACTTTCTTTACTGCAACGATCTGCAGCGCTCATGCAGATGACACAAGATCAAACTCTTTCATCATTTCCACAATCCAGGCAATAAAATCAGAAACCACTGAAACTATAAGTTGTTATGAATTTAGCTCTAACTTAGAGCTGATGTGTTCTGTATCACCTCTGAGCCAGCAGCTGTGATCGCGTCCCTGAGGGGGATATGAGGCTGATCTCCAGGTCTCCTCTGCGCGGGTGGACGATGAGTACACGCACCACCACATGCTCCAGAAACACCACCTGCTGATCGGACTGATCGCTGCAGCCGCTGCTCGAGATGCTGGCGTTCAGCTTCTGATCTGCTCGAATGTACCTGCAGGAGGATTCAAGGGGGTCAGTGGAGAACAGGTCCGAATGTAAAATGCAGATCTGCGTTCATCAACCCAACATTAGGCTGTCATAATACGTGTATATCATATGAAACACAAATTTAAAAGCTCAGATTATATGACAGTATAGTTAAATAGTTACTGACTTTAAAAACATTGTAAAAAGATTTTAGAAGAAAGGGAAGCATATTTTTTTAAAGGAAGCATGAAATAAAGTAAGTGGATGGTAATTTATGCTGTCATAAAGGTAAAATAACACCATAAATGTACCATAAACCAGAGTTACTATAGTTAAATAAACAAATAAATAAATAAAACTAAACCTGAAATAAACCTAAAATTAAAGAAAGTTAAAATTTTTCCAGGGTTTTTATAGTGTAGTAAAACTAAAACCATAAAAATATATATAAAAAACAAACAAACAAACACAAAAACAAACATTTAAACTCAAAATGAACCTAAAATTGAAAAATAAATAAATAAGTTCATAACATTTATAAAAGTTAAGTTTATAACAACTTAAACTTAGTTTTTTTTTTCCCCAGAAGATTTTATAGTGAAGTAAAACTAAAACCACAAAAATATTTAGAATAAATAAATAAATGAATGAATAAAATAACAACAATAATAATTAAAACTAAAAATAAACCTAAAATAAAATTAAAAAAATGAAAATAATATGTACTACAAATTAGGGTTTTTATAGTGAATTAAAACTAAAACCATGAAAATATTGTGGGTAAAAATTCAAACAATTAATAAAAAATATTCATAAAAATTTCATAAAATATTTTGTATATACATATATATTTTGTCTTATAAATGTATAAAACAAATTAAAAATATAAAATTAAAAGCAAAGTTTCAAAATTACTTAAAACTATAATAGTATCTCAATTATACTTTATATTGTTAATAATTTTATTATTTTATTATTTATTGTTATAAAATAAAAATAGGCCTTAAAACTCCTGCACTCGATTCCATGTATCCTGAAGTCAAACTATAGTTTTGTGTGAAAAATAAGCTAAAATTTACGTTCATTAAACTCAATAGCTACTTGATGATACTTTTATGCTGTATTTTGTTTCATAGAATAAAAAAAATAATAAAAATGACATGAGGGCGAGTAAATAATAACTTTTAATGCAGAAAACGCATTCTCTCCATGACGCGCATGACATAAATGACGGCTGCTTTCTGTAACCGCTTGCACAAAAGAAAAAAAACTCCCAGTTTTCCCGGTTGTCTTCAAGCATATCTGGAGTAAAGGGACCCGCATTATGAAACAACAGAGACAAAATGACTCTTAACAAGATAAATGGCTGAACTTAAGGCTGAGCAGTGTGTTCTGAGGACAAGTGGTCTTCTGGGAAAGTCCTGCCTCCTTTGAGTCACTGTCAAAGACCGCATGACTTTATTTACATCTCGTATTGTAGAGAACACGGCAACACTGCTATAATGAAGGCATGTCAGATGAGTAGACGTAAACACAAATACAATATCATAATGACCAATTTAATCTGTTAAGCCCAACTTTGCAAGTTGGAGATGCTAATTAAAGATAAATGATGCAATTACTGTGTCTTGTTCAATAAAACTAGAGAAACAACACAGGTCTATATGACTAAACTACACTTCCCACAATCCTTTGTGCGGCTAGAACATCAATCACACCCCTAATGTGGATCGTTAAGCTAAAAAAGCAATAAAGAAGTATTAAATTGCCTGACCTGTTCATTTTATTCCAACCCAAATCATTTAAATCACATCGTGAGCATCGGAGTGTCTGCATTACACATAACCTTCCCCTTAATAGTGTGAAAAATAATAAAAGCGAGCACACACATTGTCATATTTACTCTTCCGCAATGCCGTTTCGTGGCTCATTAAGCTGCGGGATCATCTATTCGGTCAGTCCGGAAGCTCGTTTTGGATATTAAAGATTTTTTTTCCTCGGGAGCAACACCGTTTCAACGGCTTTATAATGGCGGCTGCGGCGTTTTATGGTTGTGCTGATAAACAACACCGCACAGATGGCAACAAAATTAGTCACTTGAGGTCTGAGCCATTATTTAGCACACGTTCAGAAGCAGCGTCGGCCAGAAATACGCTAGGTGGAGATTGCGCCACAGCCTCGTTTCAATCTTGTGACTGACATTCAGAGGAAAACAAGCTTAAAATGGAAGACTGCGCCTCTTCAATCTAACACGACAGCTTGCGGTGAAACTTTCAGATGAAACCTGGGGAGAAACAGCATCCATATGTAGAGCAGACATTTCCCTGGGTTTCAGAAAAAAACAAAACAAAAAAACCCCCAGACCTATACATATCTCTAAATATATTTCAAAATATACAAATAAATTGGCTAATACTTATTTAATGCCGTTAATATTAAAATAAAAAAATGTAACATATATTTATTATTCATATATAATATTTTAAAGAATCATTTTGATATTATTATTAAAAATAACATTTTGCATTTATTTTAACATAGGAAATAGATTTTATTGCATTTGCAATATATCTTGACATTTCAAGGCTACTTACATTTTACAACAGGTCAATTTTAAAAATATATTTCATTAAGTCACGGTGTTGCAATGTGTACAGTGTTCACTAAAACTACTAAAAATGTTAATTGAAAAAAGCTGGAATAAAATAAAACATAAATATTCAATAAAAGCAAATGTAAAAAAATTAAGCAAAAATAAAATATAATAAAATGAAATTTATTTAGGTTGAAGAATTAAAACGACTAAAACAGAAATAAATGTAAATTTAAAAATAAATATGAATACATGAATATAAATTATGAAATAAATATGAATTAAAAAAATAAATAATTTACTGAAATTAATAAAATTCAAAGTCCAATTTGAAAAAAAAATATATATATATATAAATATAATAAAATAAAATAAAATATATTTAAGTTGAAGAATTTAAATGACTAAAACAGAAATAAATGTAAATTTAAAAATAAAGGCTAAACAGAAATATAAAAAACCCAAAATGAATAAATGACAAAACTTCTAAACTACTAATGAATACTGAAATATAATTTACTGAAAATAAATATATTAAAAAGCCAATTCAAAAAAGAAGAAAGAAAGTTAAAGAATTAAAATGACTAAAACAGAAATAAATGTAAATTTAAAGATAAATATGAATACATAAATATAGGGCTAAATAGAAATATTAAAAAAAGGAATAAATGACAAACTATCATAACTACTAATAAATATTGAAATTTAATTAACTGAAATTAAAAACATTAAAAGGCCAATTAGAAAAAATGAAATAAAATATAGATATAATAAAATATATTTAAGCTGAAGAATTAAATTGACTAAAACAGAAATAAATGTAAATTTAAGAATAAATATGAATACATCAATATAAATTATGAATATGTATATATATATATGTACACTGATATAACTGAATATAAAAAGAGCTCAATAGAAATATAAAAAAAAAACAAAAAGAAAAAATTACAAAACTCTTAAACTACTAACAAATACTGAAATTTAATTTACTGAAAATAAATACATTAAAAGGCCAATTCGGAAAAAAACTAAACTAAACTAAAATATATTTAAGTTGAAGAATTAAAATGACTAAAACAGAAATAAATCTAAATTTTAAAATAAATATGAATACATTAATATAAAATATTAAATAAATATAAACTAAGGCTAAATAGAAATATAAAAAATGAATAAATGACAAAACTTTAAACTACTAATAAATAGTGAAATTTAATTTACAACCATTCTGGCATATCATCACACTTTATATGGAGATGCTTGAAAAACCTGTTTATGAAATTGACACCAAGGTTCCCTTATATAAAGCAACGATCAGACCGACGACTCCAAGAGAAAAGTGCAAGCAATGCATCTACTCATCAAGCACAGGACAACTGTTTATGGCATTCAGCCATACATTTTTCACTTCATAGAGCCAAAGAAATGAGACTGTAAATCGATAGATGGCAGCCAACCTAATGAGATTGGAAGCGCGGCCGAAGCGCAGGCTAACTCCCTCTCAATAGGCATCCGAGCGCGAGGCGCTATAAATAAAACCCAATCTATGATCAATAGCAATGGTCAAGCACAGCCAGTACTACACAAACACACACACACACAGACCCATGGTGTTTTGATGGTTTAAAGAGAGCCGGCGCAGCAGGAGACTGGATTCTCACTCGGCACCTCCATCAGCAAACAAAGCCATGAATCTGAATGCAGAAATCACTCCACCTCGTCATTCCCTTCTATGACATTCACTATTCAGTGCTATCAGGTTGTTTTTCCAGTTTTCTGATAAACAAAATCAAAGGACAGCAAATAGCAAAATCAGGGAAACAATGCACAGTTTTCAACATTTTACTGCAGCAAGTCACATTTTAAAAGCACTAACTGCAATAAAACAATGAATATGATTAATTTAATAACTGGATTTCAGGGGATACTTGTGGGAAAGATAAAATGCTTATTGGACAGGAGACATTTTACTTTAAACTGAAACTCAAATGCTCGTTCACTGTCAACATTAAAATAAATAAATAAATAAATAGGTGATTTTACATTATTATTATTATTAGGGACATGCACCGAAGGTGCGATGGCACCTATTGTATCCGTTAGAATTCTTATTAGGGGCCAAGCACCAGAGGTGCGGTGGCACCTATTGTATCCGTTGGCGTTA
>JAHKKF010484230.1:0-12808 GCA_019740295.1 Labeo calbasu | reverse complement strand
TTTTTTATAAGGGGTAGGTTTAGGTTTAGTGTAGGTTAGGACCATAGTATATTTATAAAAGATCCTGTCGTTGTGGGTTTAAATTTATACATAATTATAAGTTATTTTTAATAAAAATAAATTTGATTCATTTATTCCATTTATTTTAACATATTTATTAAATGTATTTTAAATTATTATTATTATTATTATTATTTATTATTATCAGTGTAATCTAGTGTCGAGAAAGGTTAATTATCATATCAAAGTCTATTTGATTGTTTATTCAGTTTTCTTATGTGTCTGTGAAGTATTTTAACCATCAAAAATAAATATAGATTATGCATTTTCTTGTTTTCCATTAATTTTCAGATATATTTTCAGATATTTTACTGATGCAATGTGTGTGTGTGGTTTTTTTAAATTATGTAAATTAAAAAATAATAAATTTTGTCTTTCATGTCATTATTTTTCATTCATTCATTCATTCATTCATTCATTCATTCAATCAATCATTCATTCATTTATTTTACTTTTTGCATGTTTTGACATTTGACTTCTGGTACATGTTTATTATTTCTTCTTATTATTATTATTTTTATTTTTATTATTATTATTATTTTTTTTTTACTGATGCACTTTTTATATGTGTCATTCTTTAATGTATAGAGCAAAAATTGTCATTTAATTTTGTTTGTTTCATTTTTATATTCTGTTTTCTTCTTACATTTGTCTTTGAAGTAGGCAGTACTGATGCACTGTGTTTTTAACATATATATATATATATGTGTGTGTGTGTGTGTGTGTGTGTGTTTTATTAATTTCGTCATTGGTGTCATTATTTATTTATTCATTCATTTAACTGTTTCCATGCTTTTCTGATATTTGATTTCTGGTGAATGTTTATTATTTGTAATTATTGTTTTTTTTTTTTTTTTTTTGTACTACTACTTATCAACTTCATGTGTCATTCTTTAATGAATAGAGCAAAACTATAATTTAATTTTGTTTGTTTATTCTGTTTCCTTCTTACATTTGTCTTTGAAATAGGCTATTTAAAAAAAACAATAAATTGTTTTACATTATTTTTAGATATTTTACTGAGGCACAGGCTTTTATATTTAATATTACATTTTTTTATTTATTATTATATTAATTTCAAAAAAAATATTAATGTCATTATTTATTAATTAATTGTAATTATTGTTTATATTACTGATGTGCTATTTGTAGATTTCATGTGTCATTCTTCAATGTATAAAGGGGAAAATCGTCATTTATTTTTCATTTTACTCTTTAAAATGATATCCTGTCATTTGCATAACAACAAGTCGAGTTGCTATTGGCTGCCGCTGAACTTCTTTCCTGCGCGCGCGCATGTTGGAATGGGAATAAGGAAGTAAACAATGTTCACAGAAGGATGAGGAGTGTGTTCGTGGAAAATAAAGCAAAGTTTCCGTAGTGCTGTAGAAGTAGCCGTTAAAAATCCACGCCGTCGTTTCAAAACGACATAAAATTACCCCGCGTGTCTGGTTATTTTATCACTTAGCAAAAGAATATACGAGCTGGTGAGTATTAATAAACGCTTCAATAAACTGACTAACTACAAAGCAGATACAGTCGTAAATAGCAATGCAAGATTTATGACTCAGGCTGTATAAATAACCTATTGGTTGTGTTAATTATATAATAGCTGCTATTAAAGAATTACATATCTTGAGACAATATACGATATCCTCGGGATGTTTTCAAATTACTGTATTTGAACTTTTATGTGGACTGGTATTTAAACATGACAGTCTGAAAATGAAACATGAGTTTTATGCTTAGTTCTATAAACTAACTTTCTAATCTCTAGAATGAACCACATGAGGAGCGGATAATCACGGTATAGTTTGCTACTCTTCATCATCTTCAAGTGCCAATAAGCCTAAATATCATCATGATGGCAACTCGAAACAACACAGCCAGTGCTGCTCCAAACAACAAGGTGAAATACTCCAGGCTGGCAGATAGTGATGAAGGCTACATTGACCTACAGGTGAGAAAAACTGATATAGGAAAATATTTACACTACTATAAATGTAATGTTTGTGGCATAAATGAATAAATACTGTTTTGTAGTTCAAGAAAACCCCACCTAAAGTACCCTACAAGGCTATTGCCCTGGCAACATTCCTATTTCTGGTTGGCTCTGTATTGATTGTTGTTGGATCCCTTCTTTTGGCAGGATGCATTAATGTCATGGTGAGTAGACAAAACTGCTATTGCAGATATCCATCAGTATGTTAGACAGTAATGTATGGTCTCGTTGTAGTACCCGGATCGCACGATTCCCGTTCTCATCATCGGCATACTGATCTTTCTTCCCGGATTCTATCATCTGCGGATCGCTTATTATGCCTCCAAGGGTTACCGAGGTTATTCTTACGATGACATCCCAGACTTTGATGACTAGTCATACTGAATGCTGTTACTTTTATGTGTTTTCTGCAGATGTTGCATGATTTGCCTTTAGACTTTCATTCTTTGTTTACTCTAGAGTTTCTCTAGAAAAGAGAAACTGTGGCACACTGTGCTTTATCAAGCTGAATATCTTTACTTTACCAAAAGAAAACAGAAGTGCAATATTAAGCAAAATAGAGTATTTATTTAGCTAAATGCATTAAAGGCCAACAAGAAATATGCTGATATTTTCGTAGCTTTTATAAAACTTGAAAAAGTATTATTTTAAAAGCTAGAAAAATGTATGTAATGGAGCATGTTACTGTATATACACTATCAGTCAAATGTTTGGACACAAATTGTAGTTGTATGCCAAAGATTAAATTATTCTACACTTTCTTTCTTTCTTTCTTTTAACTGCGTAAGTTAATCAGGACAGTGAAGAAAAGTAGCCAAAAAAAAAAAAGGTACTGTACATGTGTTATTTTCAGTATTGTTTAAAAAGTATCCCAGGATGCACCTCATGACGTCTAGAGAATCTAGATAAAGGTGGTGACTTTGAAGAAAAAATATTGGTAACACTTTACAATAAAATCAGTTACATGAACTAAGAATGAACAATACTTCTGCAGCATTTATTAATTATAGTTAATGTTAATTTCAGCATTTAATAATGCATTATTAAAATCACAAGTTGTGTTTGTTAACATTAGTTAATGCACTATGAACTAACATGATTAAGCAATGAACAACCATATTTTTAACTAACATTAACAAAGATTAATAAATACTAAATATTTAAGATAGATGTCAAATATGTATGTTGCTTCTCTTTTTTGTTTACCATATTTTCCTTATATACTTCTGTTTGTGTTCCCATACTTGCATATTTGTTATTTTGTAGTTTTGACAATCTTACCATTATTTTTAAAGTGTGGAAAACAGTACAGCTTTAGACTGAGCAGATCTGTCCAAACTTTTGACTGCTAGTTTAGTTGCTATGCAGTATTGTTTTTGTGGAATAAACTGATTTTATTCAGTCATCTCTTTGGTTTGAATATGTTTTAGAGAAAGTATTTTATGTTCACCTTCTTGCTTCCTATTTCTGAGGGAACAAAAATTTGTATTTTGAGGTCCACCGAAGGATACGAAAAGTATACATTTTTGATGTTTTTAATTAAACATTTATGTATACTGAGCTGCTTTAATTATGTTTTAAGGTTTTAAGTGAAGCAAGATAAAAGTGTTAATTTTCCCCAACAGTGTTTTAAAAGACAATATTGCATTTTCCCTAAAAAAGTAACTAATTATATTAGTTACTTTTTATGAAAAGTAATGTGTTATGTTATTTTTGCGTTATTTTTGTGCTACACTTTAAATCTTGGCAGGGTTTGCTTGTTTATTTTGAACATAAAAAGTTATGTTTGGAAATGTAAAAGCACTTTCACACCAAAAGTGAAATGAATAAGCCTCAGACTGAAGGAAAAAGTAAGTGTACATCTGTATAGTAGAATGCAGGAAAAGAAAGTTCACTCTTCAGCAATTGAAAAAAAAAAAGAAAAGAAAAGAAAAGAAAAAGAAAAATGCCAGTTTTAGAAGAAAATTTTAGATGGCACTTATACACACATATACATATGTATACACACACATGTATTTATGTATTTTTATTTCTATTGCATTACCATCACTACACACACACAAATTACCAGAGGTAATTACAGCCTTCATATCCTTTTTTTCTATGTATACTTTTTAACTTACAACAAATTATATTGCCAACAGTAAAACTAGATATAGTTTGCAAAATTAATCATGCAACATTATGAGGACAACATTGCATACTGCTGTTTGGAACGTGTATTCACTTTGTTTCACACAGTGTTATAAAGTATATACTGTGGGAAATATACAGCAGGGCAGTGTTCCTTTCTAAATGTGAACAGCCAAAGACGCTCCCTGTCCTGAGAAGAAAACACAAGAATTCACTGCCCTCTAGTGGGTAGTAGCTAAAAAGGTTAAACCTACGATATAGCAAGTGACCTGCCACCGCTAGGGGGCTCTCAAACTGCTCTATGATCCCATAAATAAGACACTGTGAAAGTCAAGACAAACTTTCAAGGCTTCTGCGGTGTACTGATATAGCAGGGCTATAATTGTAAATATTACTATTGATAATAACTGTGATGATACATAATAATAGCAATAGCCATTATTGTTCAAAAGAAGACAAAGTTTGTCTTAGATTATGATCCCATGCATAGCATTGCATATAAAGCAGAATAATAGCCTAAGCTGTAGTGTGTTTGTATTTTACAGTACTTTATTACTATGGCCTAGTTGCACTGAAATTCTTGGCAACACCCATGATATATTCAGACTTAAGCTACCATTTTATCCAAACCACGATGTATGCCAGCTCTTATCACGAGTCGTCATAATGCACTAGTTTACTGAGTTTTGCAGTCTCAAGAGTTATTTCCGTGTGCACGGATGAAAAACAAGTTTAGAATCTTGACCAAAGTACAACATCAGACACACCTCTGTATTATGAGGTCAGAGTCATAGTGAAACAGGCTACCCTACGCCTGTAAATATGTAGGGCTGATGAATAAAACGTTTTTCTGTATTAAATATATTAGCTGTCTTTCAACCGGTAAAACATTTGACATTTAAACGTAAGTTTGTTATTAAAACAGATTCTTTCTTAAGACGCGACAGCTGTGTGTAAATGTGTGTTTTGGTCCATTTGTTTCTCTGTGTGCGGTCTGCGCATGCGCGCCCGTGTTTGCATTAGTTTGGTGAAACAGCAGCGGGAGGAGTGAATGAACTCAACGCGAGAGGTGCGATGATGCGCTGAAGTTTATGCGCTTGGTTTTCCTCACAACATTCACAGAAGCAAGAGAAAAACGAAATATCATTGGCAAAATGTTTGAAGTTGTTCTTGAGAGTTGGTTTTGATATGGAATTATCGCTGAGAGAGTATAAATTCTTACTTTTGGAATAATTCTCATCGTCGTATTTTCCGTCTTCAACGCAAAACAGCGCTGCTTACCACAGCTGATAGATGAAGTGATACAGGTGAGTATAAACAACAGTTTACTCTGACTTACAAGTTCCGTTCTTTAAGATAGACAAGGTTGAAAGAAGAAACATTTCAAGCTTAAAAATTTAATGTGGAATAAAAACACAATGACTTTTAATTGTACGGTTTGTGTAATTCTAAAACCGAATGAACGGTAATAAAAGCGCTACTTTATTCAGAGTAAGTTTAAGTTTAAGTAAGCTTGTGTTTAAGCGCTCAGTGTCTTTAATAAGTTATGTTCACCATATATCTATCTATCTATCTATCTATCTATCTATCTATCTATCTATCTATCTATCTATCTATCTATCTATTTATATCAGCAACATTTATATGCTGATTTGGCTCTATTGTCCCAAAGTAGATTATGATGATTTTTGGATTTTAGTGTGTTTGGTTGAAAAGTGGGGAATTTATCTAGTGTTTGACTGTCAGTGGCAGTTCAGTGAGGATGATTTAAAGGGTTTTAATTGCCCCTGCAAGGGGTCCAAGTGGATTAGTGGGGGCAGTTCAAGCAGAAATGCCAACATCTACCCAGCAGAGGCTTGTACACTCTTAAAAATAAAGGCTGTTTATTGGCATCAAAAGTTCTATGAAGAAACATCCATGGAACCTTTCAAATGCAGAGAAGGTTCTTTATAGTCGAGAAAGGTTCTTTAGATTTTTAAGATGTTCTTTAAAATGGTTAGGAACTGTTCACTGAAAGATTCTTTGGGGAACCAAAAATGGTTCTTTTATGGCATCACTGCAAAAACACTATTTTGGAACCATTTTTAAGAGTGTAGGTTGTTATAAATCAATTTCGGACCTGTTCATCTACAATACAGCGTAGGATAAATTCAGGTTGATGGTTGATTGGGAGACTTTTCCCAGTCATTTCAATGGCAAAAAGTGTCCCAATCAATCTGAATTCATTTGTATATTTGGACATTTAATCTCTTGGGTCAGGTATCTCTTATTGTATTGCCATTATTGAAGTTCATTAAGCGTTCATTGATCAGACTTCCATAACTGAGGGTAAACAATCCTTATTGAGTGTAAACAATGGTTGTGACAGTGGATTTTGCCTTTCGTCAAATGTTAGCCTAGTGTGACTCATGTGTAGATCCGGAGTCAGCCGCATGCGTAATGTAGTCAAATTCACAGTGATGAGACATCAGAGTCAGACATCGCTCTTATTTACAGTGATATTAATCTGTCACTTTTTCCAGGCTCACTGCAGCCAGATTATCCCAGATTACACTTTGTCTGATCCTAGCTGTCATGAATCAGTGAGCATTCATGCACATCACCATGCGATGTATGGATTATGATGCTTGCATATGCAATGGTGTTAAATGATTATCATTATGCAACACAGTCATGGATATGGCACTTTCTCTCTTCACCAAAAGGCTGATGATGTTTTTTGCGGTCTTTTACGTTTTTGAATTTGTACGTGCTTATTTCTGTCACTGTTAGTTTTGTTTGTGTTTGCGCCACTGCAGGAATTTGCATGTTGGTGGAGACTGACAAATTCATGGGTAACTTTTGGGTTCGCTGAATATTTGTCCTTATACAAACAGTGATCTCATTCCTTTCTGAAACAATCCACCTATAGTTAAATCTCTGTTATCATTTTAAAATGTGCTTGGATGTTTGCACATCTGGCTGCATCATCTGTTGCGTTCGTAAAAAGGGTATTGTTAGGGCTTTGTAAAATAAAGAAAGTGGGTTAACATTTCTGACCTCTACAAATCAATGGTTAGTCCATTTGGCTGATTAAATTCGTGAGCTCTGGTGTAGCCGCGATCACGTCAGCAGGGAATCTGCTCTGAGCCTCAGAGTTTCAGGTCCAGCTGCTGCAGATGATCTGTTTATTTGCTCTAGTGAACAAATGCATTTGTAAAGTAGGACTCACTTTCACAGTGTGACGTGACTGCTGTTTTAAGAGTAAACAGTTCTGTCACAGGTTGCTAGTGTGAAAGTTTCTTGTTTGTTTCGTCCTTTACGATGTTTTCTGTGCTTCTTTGAAGCTCAAGTTTGCCACATCTCAGAGGAGCCATCATGTGAGGTTTTATTACATACTGGCCTCATTTAAAGTCAACATGAAACAACCTTAGAATCTCATTTTACTTTCATGAAATGAAATAGGATATTCAGTGACACAATATTACAAATGAGGAATTTAAACATTAACAGTGGGTGTTATATAGAGTGTCGCAGTGATGACACTACCAGTCAAAAGTTTTTGAACAGTAAGATTTTTAATGTTTTTAAAGAAGTCTCTTCTGCTCACCAAGCCTGCATTTATTTGATCCAAAGTACAGCAAAAACAGTAAAATTTTGAAGTATTTTTACTATTTAAAATGATTATATTCTATTTGAATGCTTCAAAATGTAATTTATTCCTGTGATTTCAAAGCTGAATTTTTAGCATCATTACTCCAGTCACATGATCCTTCAGCTCAAAAAACATTTATTATTACTATTATGTTGAAAACAGCTGAGTAGATTGTTTTCAGGTTTCTTTGATGAATAGAACATTCAGAAGAACAGCATTGATCTGAAATAGAATTTTTTTGTAACATTATAAATGTCTTTATCATCTCTTTTGATCAATTTAAAGCATCCTTGCTAAAAAAGGTATTAATTTCTATAATTTCTTTCCATATATACAGTGGTATAGTGTATAATGTTACAAAAGCTTTGTATTTCAGATAAATGATGATCTTTGGATCTTTCTAAAAAAAAAAAAAAGTAATCAAACAGAAAATCAGCATTAGAATGATTTCTGAAGGCTCATGTGACACTGAAGACTGGAGTAAAAGACTGGATGCTGAAAATTTAGCTAGATCACAGGAATAAATTACATTTTCAAAATTTATTTAAATAGAAAGCGGTTATTTTAAATAGTAAAAATATATCACAATATTTACTGATTTTGCTGTATTTTGGATGAAATAAATGCAGGCTTGTTGAGCAGAAGAGAATTCTTTAAAAAACATTACAAATCTTACTGTTCAAAAACTTTTGACTGGTAGTGTATTTTTGTAGGCGTCTCAGAAATTAGTATGATTCTGGTTCCTTTGAAGAAAAAATGGGCTTTTTGGATTATTGCTGTATTGTTCATCATGATAATCTTCACAATTAACACTACTTTTATGAACTTTGAAGCCACGATCACATGACTTTAATGTTACATTCACTAAGCATATGACATCTCTTTCAGTCTTTATTTACTGTAAAAACATTTCCCCTAAAAGTTTCAGTTACAGTAGTTTGCAGGAGTGTGATTATAACAACAAAAACAGGCTGTGAAAGCAACTAGTGAGTAGATGAGTTTTTCCGTTTGGCGTTTAATGATAACGCCAAACAGAAAAGTTTGAAAAACCACAACAGTATACTACAGATGTATTTTATGTCACTGAATAAAACATGAAAATATCTTGAGCTTGTGTAAACCACAACCCTTATTTCAGCCACTTAACCAAAAAACCCATTTTAAAATTTTGTATGATGTAACCAGAAATGCTAAAATACTAACTTGTTTCTGGGATTTGGTCTACAAAAATACATCATCCCCTCAGTCTGTGGCAGATTTTACTTGAACATCCACTAAATGTGTGGTCTAAGTGATGTGAGCAGAAAAAGAAGTTGGAAGTGCAAGTTATTACATTTTCAGAGTCACAATTAGACTAGAAAACTAGAGTAACAAAAGTTAATAGTTTACTTGTTTTGTGTCAAGTTTGATTTCTTGTTGACTTTAGGATCAAATTGACTTTTTTTATCTGATATGTTAGAACGTTTTTACAGCCCAGCTTGATTAAACAACATTTTTGAGTTTCATTGTCATCCTTTTTAACTTGAATGCAGAATAGGTCAGATATGAATAATTGAATGACTGGTGATCCTTTTGCATTAAGTTTAAGCTTGTAATGAATGGGCTATATTTAGTTTTCACGCTCGGTTAGGCCCAGTTCTTCTCCTCACAGCCATATTTATAGACTGAGAGAAATTTGTGACACGAGTTCAGCCCGTCCTTTGTAAACCCCAAGAATAAATGGACGACTGAATTGAACCCTCAGTGCCTTGAATTAGCATATCCTACAATATGGTCCCAGTCTGATGCCATTTGAAGACAGAAAATGGCTTAATTCAATGTTTGCTCCCTGGTTAGACGATATTTATAATTGTCAAGCACTGTAACCCTTGCCCTCAGAGGTTCATAAATTGTATTTTACTGCCGCTTATTGAAACTACAACAGTAAATCAAGAAGACAGGCTTTGTGTGCTTAGTAATTTATGTAGGACTTTGGTCTAGCTGGGATGGTGTTAACATGTTGCTAATGTTCCCATTTGTCAGTGTTTAAAATGACCAGTTTTTAAATGTCTTAGAGAAAACATTAAGGGAACGTTCCTGTTTTATCATTTTGCAAACATTATAGGAATGTTACTTTTGAATGTCCTCTAAAAGTTCTCAGTGTTCCATGAATGATGTTTAAATGACGTGTTGAGAATGTTTTTAAATTCCAGATAACTTTGAACAAATGTTCTATTATTATTACTGAAAGAATGTTTGTTCATAACATCAAGAGAACCTAGATCACTAGCTTAAGTTGTGGGAATGCGCAACAAACAGTAACAGAGTGCTTACCTACCAGCTTTTGTCAGAAAAAAACAGGTTTATCAGCATCCCATAGAGCTGATGCGTTGCATTTAACAATGTACAAGAAAGTACTACTTAATTACTCAAGTTCTCATGATTTTTGTACCACAGGTTCTCTGAATGGCTGAATAGACGCTAACAATGTAAACAGACTGGTAGCCGAGTGTGCGGTGAGAAATGTGTGACCCGTGGGATTGTCTTGGGACCCCTTTCGGGAGTCTTTAAGAATGGCTCTCCCTCATTTCGTGGGGGGTAATGAGCAGGCGTTTGCATTGTGTGCTGGTGCGTAGCGCACAGGCTCACAGTGAGCTAAGTGGAGCGCTAGCTTTGGACAAGTCACACGCCTTAGTATTTACAGCGGGAAACAACATACCTATTGCTTCTTGATGTGTTAATGATTTACCAGGAACATGCAGTGTTAGACTGATGACTCAGGGACATTCGGGCGTTCATTGAGGACATATTAGCAATTGTCTCAAAACTTCCTGTCTACCCACATGGTCATTATTGATGGTATATGCACTTGTAATGTCATCATTACACAGGTTAAGTAGATCAGTATCTATATATAAGTAGTTAACATGACATGTGAAGGAGTGACACCAGTGTCCTGAACAGCTTTGAGGAAAGTTACTTTTAAAAGTAACTAATTGTGTTACTTCGTTACTTTTTATGGAAAGTAATGCATTACTTTACTCCTGCATGATGTTTCTTAACCTGAGCTGGGCTTGCTTATTTATTTTTAATAACCAAAAAAAACAAAAGCTATATTTTTGCCAACCGCAGAGGCCCGTTTACACCAAAAGTGAAATTAATAAGCGTCAGGCTGAAAAAAGTGCTTTTGCGCTTCACTTCCAATATCTTTTAGCACGGAGACAGGAGAGATGTCAGTGAATAAACTGGAAAACAAAGTAATTTGCGTTACTTATTCGCAAAGTAACTTAGAAAATATCTTGTAAATCTAAAAGTAATGAATTACTTTACTAGTTACTTGAAAAAAGTAATCTGATTACATAACTTGCATTACTTGTAATGAATTACTCCCAACACTGGTTCTGAAGTGTAACATGAATTTAATTTATTTATTTATTATGTATGTATAATTTATTTAGTTTGTTTGTTTTTTGTCTACACTTACAATATTAGTTTTCTGATACAAAAAAAAATATGTATGTGAAATTTATTAGAAATATACATTTTAAATTTCAGCTTATATATACGCACACACATCACATAGTTGTGCTCATAAATGTACATACCCCTTGTAGAATATGCTAAATGTTAATAATTGTAACAAAGAGGGATCATGAAAATTGCATGTTTTTTTTTTAGTATTGTCCTGAATAAGCTATTTCACATAACAAATGTTTATATATACTTCACAAGACAAAATAATAACTGAATTTATAAAAATTACTCCATTCAAAAGTTTACATACCCTTGAATCATAATACTGTGTGTTGTTTCCTGGATGATTCACAACTGTTTTTATGTTTTGTGATAGTTGTTCATGAGTCACTTGTTTGTCCTGAGTAGTTCATCTGCCTGTTATTCTTCAGAAAAGTCCTTCAGCTCTTGCACATTTTTCCAGGTTTTCCAGCAGCATCTGCATATTTGAACCCTTTCCAAAAGTGAATGTATGATTTTGAGATCCATCCTTTCACACTGAGGACAACTGAGGGACTCATACATAACTATTACAAATGATGAAAACATTCACTGATGCTCAAAAAAGCAACACAATGCATTAAGAGCCGGGGGGTGTAAACTTTTTGAATTGGATGATCAGGGTAAATTGTACTTATACTGTCTTCTGGGAGACATGTAAATATGTATGTAGCTTCTGAAGTGCAATACTAAATGGGAAAAAAAATCTGTAAACAAAATAAGAAAAATTGACACATCATCATCCTGTTCAAAACTTTACACCCCTTGGCTCATCAGTAACTGTTTTCACCATTTGTAATAGTTATGTATGAGTTCCTCAATTGTTCTCAGTGTGAAAAGATGGATCACAAAATCATACAGGCAGTTTTGGAAAGTGTTCAAATATGCAGAAGATGCTGGAAAAACCAAAGAATGTGCAGGAGCTGGAGGATTTTTCTGAAGAACAGCAGGCAGATGAACTGCTCAGGACAAACAAGGGACTCATGAACAACTACCATAAAATATAAAAACAGTCGTGGATCATAAAGGAAATGACACACAGTGTTAAGATTCAAGGGTATGTAAACTTTTGAATGGGGTCATTTATATAAATTAAGTTACTATTTTGTCTTGTGGAATATATAGAAACATTAGTTATGTTAAATAGTTTAAATAGTCAAGACGGTACTAAATAATTATTGAGCACAACTATATAGTTGAAAATAATTATGAAAAATAATTATGAGCGCAACTACAGGGGTTGGACAATGAAACTGAAACACCTGGTTTTAGACCAAAATTAGTATGATGTTGGGCTTACTTTTGCGGCAAATACAGCATCATTTCGTCTTGGGAATGAAAAATACAAGTCCTACACTGTAGCCAGAGGGATTTTGAGCCAAACCTCTCACAGAAGGTCACTACATGATGCTGGTGTAGGAAAACGTTTTCTGACTCACTCCTCCAAAACACCCCAAAGTGGCTCAATAATATTCAGATCTGGTGAC